>JBAMBJ010002132.1:0-16673 GCA_037043495.1 Drosophila recens
GTTGGCTTGAGGTCTGGAGATTTATTTTTTCAAGTTTGCCGATATATTTCGACTGCCGTCGGCTGTCGTCTTCAGGGCAACTGAATACAAAACATGGAAAATACATTGTCAACTTATAATTAAAACATTGATTTTTAGAAACTACTTAGATAAGTTTACAAACAATTTAGGGTTTTAACAAGTTCGCGTTCGTCGGCTTGGAGCTTGTAACTGATGTTTCTTCGTTAGTAAATGTCTGTATATGTGAGCGCAGTTGTCAACGATGACTACAACAACTATAAACATTTAATCAACAAATTTCAACGCGATTCAAAGCGATTAACAAACATTAAATCTAACATCAAGTTTTTGTTAAAATGCAGGAAAGCATGCTTAATACCAAAGTTTATGCGAAACACAAAGTCCTACATAACTCTATTTACGAAAAACGGACACCCACCACCAACAACAATACTTAAAGCCCTCTCCAGACACACATTTCTTTTTCACAGAAAAATATTAAATTTAGTGATCGAATACAAACACCGCTTACTAAAACAACAAAACGAACAGTTTAAAACGACCCAGACAACAATAAAGCAACGATCAACAAACGAAAGTTTGGAAGCGTTTTTTGAGAGCGAGAGAGTGTTAACAAACAAACTAACAACAACTCTCAAAGCAAGACACATCAAGAAGTACGAAAGTCTAAGAAACGAACGCAACAAGATCTTCACACACCAACAAAACGAAGATTGGTTCGTAAACAACACGAAGACGATATTTCCGCATGACGTACAAGCTTTACTTGCTAAAGGCCCAAAATTCGCTCTGCCGGTAGATAAAGAGAAATTTCCTCTCTTCAAATACATTGCGGACGGCGAAGAACTGGTACAGACAATAAAGAACCAAGAACAACAAGAAACAGCAAGAACAGAGTTCTCTCTCTTAATCAAAGACCATAAGAGAAATCACAAGCAAAACATAAGGAACCATGCAATTTTAGACACAGTAGAACAGACACGTGAATTTTTAAACAAAAACAGAAACATATTAATTATGACGTCAGACAAGGGAAATAAAACTGTAGCCATAGAGACTAATGACTACAAAACGAAGATGACCAATATATTACAAGACCTATGTACGTACAGAAATCTAAGACAAGACCCAACATCAAGACTCCAGACAAAGAACAACACGTTAGTGGACAAACTTTTTAAATTAAAACTGATTTCTAAGATGGAAAAAAACAAAATGACAACGACAACAGCTCTTTCACCAAGAATCTACGGACTACCAAAAATACATAAAGAAGGGATGCCGTTGAGACCAATATGCTCCTCTATAGGCTCACCTTCGTACGCCTTATGCAAACACATAATACAAATTTTAAAACAAATAACAGACGAGTCAACATTTAATATCAAAAACTCTTTATCATTTAAAGAGAAAATTAACGACTCTTTTATATGTGACGACGAAATTCTTATTTCATTTGATGTAGTTTCCCTGTTCCCTAGTATCCCCACCGACCTGGCAATAGAAATAATAAGTAAGAAATGGACAGACATTGCAAAACATACTGACATACCCAAACATTTATTCATGGACATTATCAAGTTCTGCATAATCGAAAATAGATACTTTAAATATGAAGAAAAAATATACACCCAATTAAAAGGTATGCCCATGGGATCACCTGCCTCCCCTATTGTAGCAGACTTAGTAATGGAGGAACTACTAAACAACACACTCAACAAATTAAAACATAGACCTAGAATAATGACCAAATACGTAGACGATCTGTTTGCCATAATAAGAAAAGACGAAATTCAAAACACTCTGGACGCATTGAACTCTTATCACAAACAAATAAAATTTACTTACGAAACAGAAGAAGACGGCAAACTACCTTTCTTAGACACAACCATTAACAGATGTGGAAGCTCACTGAAAGTTAAATGGTACCAAAAACAAACAGCAAACAGCAACAAATCAGGTAGAATCATAAATTTCTACTCTTACCATCCAAAAACAATGATTATAAACACCGCAATCAACTGCATTAAAAGAATGATAAATTTAAGTGACCAGATATATCACAAAGAAATTTATGGACAAATAATAGACATGCTAAAACTGAACGACTTCCCTGTTAACATTATAAATTCTTTAATTAAACAACAACAACAAAACAGATCAAAGCAACGTACAGAACAACCAAAATCCTACAGATCTCTCACATACAACATGTTCATTGAAATAGCAGTGCAACAGAATCGAAAGAATTTAACGGTTTTTTTGCTTAATCCCTTTTGTCAGCTGATTACTTGCACATTGTTTTTGTAAAATGGAATATAGAAATATAATTTTAGTGGGTAGAGGAACTCACTGCTCCAAGAAAGAAAGGAATTTAATTCTTGAGCTTAGAAAGGAGGGTAAAACCTATAAAGAAATACAAAGTCTTTTAAAATGTTCTGCCAAGATGGTATGCAATGCCATTAAATATGAACCAAAGCTCGAAAAACGTGGTGCCATACGCAAAACGACATATTTAAAGGACCGACACATAGTGCGATTAAGCAAAACCAATCCATTTGCATCCTCTAAGGAAATAAAAGCGGAGCTGGAGTTGGGCATCAGTGATGTATCCATTCGGCGACGACTCCTAAATGAAAATTTAAATTCGTGAAGCCCACGAAAGGTGCTCGTCTAGAGTTTTCCAAAAGCCGTTTGAACTGCCCACTAACAAAATGGTGTAATATTTTTTGGACAGATGAGTCCAAACTGGTCCTATTTGGTGGAGTTGGCTTTAGACAGTATGTCCGTCGACCCGTAAACACTGCATATAATCCAAATTACACTGTTAAAACTGTTAAGCATGGTGGCCTTAAAATTTTGGTATGGGCCTGTTTCGTATAGCGGTGTAGTTCCAATACATATGAGGAATACATATTGAGGAACGTTATGCTGCCATATGCCAGCTGGAATATGTCTTTAAAATGGACGTTCCAGCAGGATAACGACCCTAAACATACCAGCAAATTGGCTAAAAATTGGTTTAGCCAGGAAGGGATCGACGTAATGCCATGGCCAGCGCAATCCCCGGATCTCAATCCCATAAAAAACTTATGGGGGGACATCAAGCGATATGTTGCAAAGCAATCCCCGTCTACAAAGCAGCAGCTATGGCAGTTCATTCAAGAGGCATTGGAGCAGATCCCCCTTAAGCGTTGCCAAGACTTAGTTGACTCCATGCCACGTAGGTGCCAGGCTGTAATAGCCAATAAAGGATATACAACAAAGTACTAGACCAAAACCAAAAGATTCTTTAATACTATTAAGTTTATCAATGAGTTAAGTTTTATTTTTTAATTTATTTTGCTAACACTGTTATTTCAATGAACAGCGCAAGCTATCGTTTTTCTGTTATTTTTGATCTCTATAAGAAAAATATTGACTGAATGAAAAAAAAAAAATTGTTAAGTTATGAGAAAATAAATATATTTAACCATTATATAAAGTTTTTGGCCCATATTGGTCTCTATAATAGGATTAATCGGTCTTCAAGGTGCAGGTCATCTGCACTGCTAATTTTTTGAACACAGTGTATGTACCAAACTTATCCGAACGTTTTAACAAATCCAAATGCTACGACCAACAACAGATTAAATTAGCCCACGATCACGATGAAAATATTTTTTAACAAAACAAAAAGCAAAATAAACAAAGTAGACAAAAGTAATGTGATCTATCAAACTCCATGCAGTGGAAACCACACAGAAACAAGCAACAAAGTTTATGTTAGTACCACAAAATCAAAACTTAGAGCTAGAATAGCCCAACAAAGATCGGACAGCAAACTTCGCTTACAAACTGACATACAAAAAACTTCACTAGCCACACATTGCTTACAGAACGGCCACACAGCTAACTTTGACGAGACAAAAATATTACAATAAGAAGAACACTAAAAAAACGTTACACTATTGAGATGCTGCACATCATAAATACAACAAACAAACGACTAAACTACAAAACAGACACTGACAACTGCGCTCACATATACAGACATTTACTAACGAAGAAACATCAGTTACAAACTCCAAGCCGACGAACTCGGACTTGTTAAAACCCTAAATTGTATGTAAACGTATCTAAGTAGTTTTTAAAAATCAATGTTTTAATTATAAGTTGACAATGTATTTTCCATGTTTTGTATTCAGTCGCCCTAAAGAAATATATCGGCAAATTTAAAAAAATAAATCTCCAGACCTCAAGCCAACCAAAAACTCAACTTTAAAATGAATTTCTTTAAATAAAATTTTTGAAAAATTTTTTGACTTACATGATTCGGCCATTTCAAATTGCTTGTTCTTTTTGTGGCCAGTCATTTTAGTTGACATTGCACTATGGTCCAGATTTCGTTTATTTTGGCATAAAGTCGATTTTTCGATGTTAATATATCGTTGTTTTCTTATTTTAATCTTAAAGTAAATTCATCATACATTATACAAATTTTAATTACAAGCTTTAAAAGCGCCACCAAAGCTTTTTGAGAGCTTTTAAAAGTGAGCTAGGGATCAGCTGATTTCCGAATAGAAATTTGCGTAAAAAGTATTTAGTTGCTTTGCGTTGTGCCACACTTGTTAAATTGGTCCAAAAAATTCAACTAAATTATGGAAAATAATCTTCAAGGTATGTACTATTTAATGTATATTGTTATTTTATGTGTAGTTTTAGGGATTTAGTGTTGTGTAGTGTCCAATTTATGTGTATTTTTTTAGAAAACTAACATGCGTTCTCCGTGTTTCGTGGAATATAACCTATAAGCAGTTCCATGCCGAAAGCAACTAATTGGTCCAGATTGTACTTGTGAGTGTTGTCTTTAGCCACAAACCAAAAACTCATCCCCGTTCGTCCCCCTTTTCTCTCATCTTTTTGCTAGAAAATCGGATTTTTTTTCGTAGTTAGATAGAAATGGGGGGCTTAAACATGGTCAAATTAAAAAACTAAAAAAATTATAAATTCTACTTTTGCCTGATTAGCAAACATGCGAAGAATGAAATATTTTTCTGTGTATATAGGTTTTTAAAATTTCAATGAGTAGGAAAAAAGAAGGGGGGTGAAGACAAGGTTCAACTAAAAAACAAAAAAAATTATAAATTCGACATCAGCCTAACTAAGAAATATGCCAAATTTCAAGTCCCCATCTTTACATTAGGATTTTATAAAAATATTTTACATATATTTCTCATAGTCGGATGGAGAGGGCAAGAAGAAGGAGTGGTCCAAATCAAAAAAAAAAAAAATCAAAATTTTAAATTATTCTAACTGAGGTTCATGTAAAGTTTCAAGTCTCTAGCTTTACAATTAGACTTTATGCCAAAAAAAACGACATCTGGACCATAGTGCATTGTTTAAATTTTTGTACCGAATGTCAAATTTCTAGTGTTGTATTCGAAAAAAAAAATCGGCTCCAAGCCGATTAGAGACGTATGAAATAGGAACATCAATAGGAGGAGATAGGAACGGATGGGGAAATTTCGGCACGGGTAAAACTATAGGCACATCACATCACATCACATTGATGGCAGATGGCGGCTCGCTCTCCGCTCTGGTCTAGAGTATGCGGACATGTAAAATTTCGGTAAAACACACCGGCGACACACAAATATCTCGGTACAGTCGCTTCATTGCTAGAATAGCGCGTGGCCTATGTAAAGGACAGACGCCTGCATGCATTTACCAAAAGTAATTATCAAAGCGTGCAAGATGAGTCATCACCCACGACGTCAGCAGAGCAGCAAGCGGTCGGCCACGCGTTTGCCATTTCACCCGCGCCGAAGCTCTAGGAAGCCCCCGCAGCTGGAGCTGGCAGCGGAGATGGCATCACCGATTATCGATCGGGCTGTGGAAGCCGGGTTGACGCCGCCACCCACGTCGTCGCCAGGTCAGGCAGGAGGAGCCGGCGAGACAAGAGAAGCCGGCAAAGCAGCCGGAGCAGCCGGCAAGACAGGAGCAGCCACCTCCTCCCGTTTGTTCGACGAGAACAGATCGAAAAAGTGCTCCTGATACAGTTTGACAAAGGAGCAGGTGATTTTAAAATAATACTCGTTCTGCATGGCATCTGTCTCCTCGAATATCTCGTGTTCGGCTCGCGGTATAACGCCAACATTCCCATCCATGACGCCATCGAATGCTGTGCCCATCGTGTACGTCTTGCCAGATCCCGTCTGGCCGTACGCCAGACGTCGCTGGCCTGCTGTGTGTCGTCGCTGTGTGTCGTCGCTGTCGACTGCCGACTGTCACTGAATCCGACATTTCTGAAATTTATCTAGTTCTAATGCATTCATATTAGGCATGAACTGTAAATGTCGCCATTTTATTTGTAGGCTCACCTGAATTTTATTAATTAATATTAATGCAACTTGCACTTTTCCAGTGAAAATCAACACTCAGATCAGATCACACAAACAATCTTAAAAGTTAACAAAATCAAACACGAACTCAGTTAATAGACGCGTTAACACAACAAACAGCTGCCTTTTAGCCTTTTCGCAAATGGTTAAAAAATTTTAAAAATGGTGGCATATTTCTTTGGCGGCGTCAGTAGATTGCAGCACTGGCACAGATAAGTGTATACACACTCGCTCACAGAACCGTGAACCGCAACGCCACCCCAGCTGCTAAAAAGCAACTACAGTGGTAGCATGTTGGACCCAAGGCCAAGAAGAAAAAAGCCCAACGCGAGCCGAGGCCGGATGCGATTATCATTCAGCCACAAGAAAATCTCAGCTTCATCGAGATTCTTTGCCTTGTCAACAGACGCCAAGATGAAAAACTAAGAGAGGTTGGTGATAACGTGACAAAAATTCGGAAGACACTGAAAGGAGAGCTACTGCTTGAGCCTGAAGGAATCTTTCGCTGGCACACAAATTGCAATTGTTTGTCTGACTCCAGCGTTGGCAAAAGCTCTGCTCCAAGTGGGCAAACTCAAAATCGGATGGACTAGATGCCGGGTCCGCGAGCGTACAACACAAAGACGATGTTACAGATGCTTAGAGTTTGGTCACCTGGCAACCAGGTGCACGAGCGTCGTAGATCGCACTGGACTTTGCTTAAGGTGTGGAGCAAATGGCCACAATGCGGCTAGCTGCAGGAGTGAGCCGAAATGTTTCCTCTGTGTGGATAACAAGGGCCAGGACTGCAACCATTTTGCCGGTAGCAAAAGATGCCCACTTTCCAACAGTGGCGTCAACAAACCTGCCCAATTATGAAGATGCTACAGCTGAACTTAAATCACTGTGCCGCTGCTCAAGATCTGCTGAACCAAACTGTTAGAGAAGCGCAAATTCAAGTTGCCGTCCTTAGTGAGCCTAACTAGACCCAGGAGTCTCCCACCTTTGTCCTGGACACCAGCAAAAAGGCTGCGCTATGGATCTGCGGCGCCCCACCATTGCAGCTCACCGACACAAGCTCTGCGGTTGGTTTTGTACGCGCGAAAGTAGCAGGAATCTGGATATACAGTGTCTACCTTGCTCCCAGCCATTCCCTTTCGGAATTCACTAGCATCCTCGACGATGATGCTAGAGGTCGGCACCCAGTTCTGATTGGTGGCGACTTTAATGCCTGGACGGAAAAGCGTCCCGACGTATGCTAGGGGGTGGGCCCTGTTGGAGACCGTGGCATCCTTGGACATCGCGCTACTAAACCATGGTGTGCAGCACACATTTAGTAGAGCTGGAGCAGGCTCGATTGTCGATCTAACTTACAATTCATCGAGCTGGACTGTTAGCAACTCCTACACAGCGAGTGATCATCTGGCACTTCTATGCACGATTGGTCAGCAGCCGGCTAGTAGCGAGTCAGCTGTCGCGAGATATAAAAAGTACAATGTCGATAGCCTTAACGTGCGGCTATTCTCGGAGCTAATGATGGACTTTCATGCAGACGGAAACGCGGAGCAAATGACCGATAAGGTTAGGAGGCAGCTTGCAGCACCACTATGAGCCTTAGAAGGCCCTATACAAGACTCCACAAGCCAGTGCACTGGTGGAATGACCATATAGCCGAGCTGCGTCGAACATGCAATCATGCACGACGCCGATATCAGCGCTCTCGCGACAGGGCTTCATTTCCACAGTGGCAGGCAATAGAGTTGTCGATTCTAGTTCAGTTGAAGGATTTAGTTCAGTAGTTCAATTTTTAGTGAACGAACTAATCGGTCATTTAGTTCAGTAGTTCAGTGACTCGAGTCCCATTATCGTTCAATAGTTCGTTCGAGTCGTTTGAGTCGTTCAATAGTTCGTTCGAGTCGTTTGAGTCTTTCCAGTCGTTTGAGTCGTTCAATAGTTCGTTCGAATCCCATTATCGCTCGTTATTTTTAAAAATAGGATTGAAAATAAAAGCCAATTCGGATTTTAAAAATAAAAACAATAAAATTCATACTTTAATCCAATTAGTCTGAGTATTAATCTTCTCCGAAGATAATAAAAATAAAAAAAATAAACAAATTGCTTCACGCAAATTAGTAACATTTGTGTTTTGACTGAAATATAAGTCCAAAGTAATAGAAATTAGCATACAAAATATAAATAGGTAAAAGCTTACCTATTCTATATTGTTGTGTATGAAAGTCAATGTCTACTTTATCAGGTTGCTGACCTGTAATGGGACTCGATCGAGCTATTGAACGACTCAAAAGACTCAAACGACTCGAACGAACTACTGACCTATAAAAGGACTCGAACGAACTATAAAAAGACTCGAACGAACTATTGAACGAACGAACTAAGCAACTGAACTACTGAACTATAAGACCTACAATCAGGGATTTAGTTCGTTCGTTCACTTTGGTGAATAGTTCAATCGAACTTAGTCCGAACGATACGATACAACTCTAGCAGGCAACGTTTCGCGACTGTAGGCGTGCGTTAAAGGTGGCCATAAAAGAAAGCAAGCGCCAGTGCTTCTTAGCGTTATGCGACTCAGCGGATCGGGACCCATGGGGAAGAGCATACAGGATTGTTGTCAACAAATTAAGCTCTAATAGGCAAGCATCACCATCTGATCCACAACAGGTCAGAGAAATTGTGGCTGAGCTTTTCCCGCGGGTGGATGACAGCGTCTCTAATGACCCTTTGACGCCACAGGATAACACTCCACCTGCTGAGATCTCACCAGAGGAATTAGTTACCTTAGCAAAAGGTATGAGCACAAACAAAGCGCCGGGTCCAGACTCAATTCCGAACAGAGTCCTCAAGCTAGCCTCTCACTTCGTCCTGACATTTTCGTCGAGCTCTTCAATAAATGTTTAAGTGAAGGCGTTTTTCCCAGTAGGTGGAAACTTCAAAAGCTAGTCCTCATACCTAAGCCGGGCAAGCATCCAGGAGCTACGGCTTCTTATAGGCCAATTTGTCTGATCGATGCCGCGGGTAAACTGCTCGAGAAATTGATCTGCACCCGACTTGAATGAGCCATCGCGAATTCGGGTGACCTGTCGCCTCACCAATATGGATTCCAAAAGGCCGCAGTATCAAGTCATCAATTCTTGCTGCCACCGGCGCAGCCACGGGCGCAGGGTGCGGGTGCGATTCGACCAGGCGAACCGCTTTACATGTGCCTGTGTGGGTGTGCGTATATGTGCCACTTACAGTTATTGATTTTTACGGCGCAGCTACCACAGCAGCCAAGGGGCGCAGAGTGCGGGTGCAAGCGAAAGGTGCCAATGACGCCGGGCCGTTGGTTAACAGATGAGGAGGTACCCAAGTGCCATGCACATCCACACAAAGTCAGCAAACCCAACTATTTCCATCGGCGCAGCCCCCGGCGCAGCCCCCGGCGCAGCCCCCGGCGCAGCCCCCGGCGCAGCCCCCGGCGCAGCCCCCGGCGCAGCCCCCGGCGCAGCCCCCGGCGCAGCCCCCGGCGCAGCCCCCGGCGCAGCTACCAGAGCAGCCACGGGCGCAGCCACCGGCGCCCCACCACCACAAGGCCCCAAACTGTTCCAGGAGTTGGTGGGGATCAGTGGGGGAGTGTGAGAAACAATATTGTTCCCCACACCACTTGAATTTCAACAACACAACTTAAGACTGTTAAGCACAGGCACCGTTAACTTGACGAGCGGTGAGCGAGCATCGTTGAGTGAGCATCGAGAGCAAGTGCCGTTTCTTCTACGGATTGGGCCTAGAAAAGCGCATGCAATCGCTGACTCGGGAATCAGTATCGAGCCAGCACTTCTTGTGACAGCAGGAGCGAACATCAATCCTAGCTGCCGCAGGATCAAGTCATCCATTCTTGCTGTCGCAGGATCCATTCGCAACCCGAACCCATTCTCTCTCGAGAGAGACGAGAGATGACCGATGAGGCACCCGACCGGAAGAAGCAGCTTTCCCGACTTTCATCGAAAACTCGTAGGACGACGACCAGGACCTTCGGTACGGGCGGCCGCAAAAACCAGCAATTAATCATTTATTGAATTACTTTATAACTTCATTTAAAGAGTCGGCCAGAAGCCGCAGAATGACGTGCCAACAAATTGCTTGCCTTCGCGAAAGCATAAGCTGTCGTACCATCTTATTTAAACGAGCTTGCGATATCTCTATATGGCGGCAAGAATTTTCCACTTCAGATGGCTCATACAACGAGAACAATTCTTCAGGCTCGGTCAGAAATGTTGGTGTAATATATTTTTCCGTTGGGCTTGGATAACTCGGAATCGGAATAATTTTCGAATGAGAAACTGGTAGCTGCGCAGATTGAACACTTTTATTACCCATTGCGCATTTGTGCAGCTTGGTAAATTTGTTGACGCATGCATAGCAGCTACCAGTACTATGGCCTTGCGGATCTATCCAAACCATTGGGACGCCGAAACCCATTTTAGCACCCAGTTTTGTTGACCAATTGATTAATTTGTTGTTGCATTGTGTGCAAATGCTATGGTACCCAGTCCACTTCTCTCTTATTATGGGCAAATTGAAGTATTCCTCGTAAATGGGTGCAGTTCCAGGTGATATTTTACGTATGCTCCGTGGGCTCGTGCACTTTCCACACACATAACAAAATGCATTTAAACCGACTGGACACTTGTTTATTTTTAAAGCACTGCAACCAAAGACTACCAACTATTTTGCGCGTTGTCGAAGTTAAAGTATTTTTTTATTTTATTTTAATAACATAAGTTATGGTTAAAAACCATAAAGTAAGTATGAACTATACTAGCAATAGTCTGCTATGGCCTTCAGCTAGATTTTTTGTTTTACATATTTAATTATATTACAGTACTTAAGTTTAGTTTAATATCTCTAGGTAATATTTACATTTATATACATATATTAATGTTTGCATATATACAAAAGAAACACATTTTTTTTATTTCATAAATCAATGTACAATATTTAAATTTAGATTTTTGTGACTTGTTAATACAGTTATTCATGATTGTCTATATACAAAAAAATATTTTACATAAGTAGTACAAAGTAGTATATTTTTTGCTTAGGAAATTAAATTTCATCAATTTTTTATTGATGATTTTAATTTTAGATTTTTTAAGAAATACAATTATTTTGTTTATATTGTTTTCTGTAGGATTGGCTATTAAATCTAAAGGATTATTATTTTCAAAAATTCTTTGCTTTAAATTGTTCAGCTTAGGACAGTCTATGAATATGTGTTTTATGTTAATAGTGTCGGAAGAGTCGCATAATGGGCAGGTAAATATAAGATTGTTGTTGTTGACATTATTATTGTTGAAGTAATGTTGGTGGGTTAATCTTGTATGTCCTAATCTAAGTCTTATGAATTTAATTTGGTCTTTTCGTGTAAATTTGCTATGTGAAATGTTATGAATGTAATGGTATATATTTGTCAAGCTATGATTTAGATTTTTGTACCATACGTTACATTTAGAAATATTGGTTTTTATTGTGGTTGAAAGTTGCTCTTCGTGATATTTGTTTAAATCTGTCATATTGAAATTAGGTGTCAAAATGAGGGGCATTGCAATTGAGGCTTTGGTCATATGGTCAGCAAGCTCATTGCCAAGGATTCCAACATGTCCTGGGATCCAAAATATTTTTAATCTGCTTGATAGGCTTGTTAGTAAGGATCGGATTATTGAGGGATAGTAGTAGTTATTATTTAAATTTGTTATTGAATCTAAAGCAGACATGGAGTCTGAGCATAACACAAATGGTCCCTTCATGGTTTTGATAATTTTGATTGCTTCTAAAATCGCAATGATTTCTGCCGATATAACAGAGGAATAGTGTGGTATTATACCATATTTAAGAGAGTGTGTTTCTGTAGTTATTGCGTAACCAGCTATGTTATTTTGTTGTGATCCGTCGGTAAAAATAAAAGTATGATAACTGTATTGTTTTTTAATTATTGCAAAGTTTTTCCTATAAATTTGTGGAGATGTAGTTTGCTTGCTGAACATTCGGAGCGATGTGTCTATTGTATTTGTGGGTAAGAACCAGGGAGGTTGCATTTTTGTAATTTTGATAGGCAGGTATGGTAGATTATTAGTAGATGATATTGAAATTGTTCTTTTAATTGTTGAGGTAATTTTTTTGTGATAGGTATTTTTGCGACTTTTTGCAAGATTTGAAATAGGAGAGTCAGCAGAGTTGAGTAGAGTTTTAGATAATTTGGCAGTCAAAAAATCTCTTTTTTGTTCTATTGTCGGAATATTTGTTTCAAATAGCATATTATGTATTGGGGTGGTGCAGAAAGCTCCAAGAGAGGTTCTAATGGCTGAATTGAATGGTGTTTTTATTTTGTTTAATATTGATTTTTGTGTAAAGCCATATATAAATAAGGCGTAATCGATTTTAGCTATTACCGTTGCTTTTGTGATAGAAAGGAGTGTACATGAATTGCAACTAAATCGAGGGCTTGCAAGGCATTTGATCATATTTAAATTTCTAGACAGAGAGCATCTTAAATTATTTATATGTGTGTGCCATGTGTAGGTATTATTAATAGTTAATCCTAAGATTTTTAATTGAGAGACAGAGGGTATTTGGATATTATTACAGGAAATGATGCATTGACAATTATGTTTCCGGCAAATGTGTAAATGTTGGCATTTTTCTAGGGATAGTTTTGATCCAGAGTAAGAGCACCAATTTTCAATATTTTGAAAAAGTGTGTCTAAATTAAAGTTTATATTTTTGTTTTTGTTTAAGTTTATGATAAGGAAAAAATCGTCTGCATAAGAGCTAAATTTAATTTCTTTCTGAAGTGCTATAATGTTTGCCAATTTGTTGTATGCTATCAGAAAAAGAATAACTGATATGGGAGAGCCTTGTGGTATTCCGTTGTGTAATGGTAGAACATTAGATTTTTGAAATGCTATTTTAACAATTATTTTTCTATTTTTCATGAAGTTTTAAACATAATCGATTATTCTTTTTCCTACCCTCCATTCAATCAACTGATGAACAATTGTATGCACTCCAACTCTATCGAAAGCTTTTGAAAAATCAAGAGTGATGATTGAAGCGTGTCTTCTTGAAGTATATGATTTAGCTATGAGAGAATCTGCATATAGCAGACTCTCGGTAACTGATTTGTTTTTTTGAAACCAAATTGATTTGGATGCAGAAGCCTGTTCTGCGTCACAAACCACCAAATTCGTTTAGATATTATTTTGTCCAATGTTTTTGCTATGAGACTTGGGTTTTATTTAAGTTAGGTTTGGGGATGGGTATTATAAGACTAGTTTTATAATTTTGTGGTATGTGATTTTTAAATATATTATTAAAGTGTTTTATAATTCTTGTTTGAAGTGTGTACGAACAGTTTTTGATCATTGGATATGAAATTCTATTTAGACCGAGTGTAGATCCTTTTAAAGATTTTAGACTACTTTGAAATTCTGTGAATGTTATATCTTTTTCTATTAATTTGGCTGAATTAGATATTGAGTAATTTATATTTAGGTTGTTATATTTGTGTGTTTTGAAATTGTTGGAAAAGTTGTTGTCTTCAGACAGTTTTGACCAGTTATTTGCCAAAATATCTGCAATGTCTTTTTTAGATGTAACTGTTTGGTTATTGTCAGGGTTTTCTAGGCAGTGTATGGTTTTAATTGGGTTTAAGCCGCAAAAGCGTCTAATATTATGTCTATATCGATCGAAGCGTCTATATATGTCTTGGCTGTTGGTATGGAGTGTTCTATTGTTGATGTGAGTTTTTGGATCTATTCTTTTTTAGCTATTTTTAATTGTTTCCTGAATAGAGCATTTGCTCTTCTATAGTTTAAAATGTTTTCATTGTTAATAAGTCTTTTTAAAATTCTCCATGTCCTATTTTTATCTTTTTTTAGTTGGGTTAAATTCGAATTCCACCAAGGAACTTTATGGTTAAAATTATTGGGTGAGGTTTGTGGAATTGTGTGGTGTGCGCTTATTAAAATAATTTTGTTTATTAATGCTGATTCTTTATTAATATTGTTACTTGCTTGGTATTTAGAATTTATGTTGTGTGTAATATTGGAAAAGGATTCCCAGTCAGCTTCTTTGATCTTAAAATATGGTCTGGATACGTTTTCTAATTTAGGGTTTGGGAATAAGGATATAAGGATAGGAAAGTGGTCACTCCCACATAGATCATTAAAAATGTTCCATTCAGCAAATGGTGCTATTTGAGGCGAACAGAAAGTTAAATTTAAATGTGTAAATGTGTTTTGTGTGCTGTAATGTGTGGGTGAGTTATCATTTAGTAGTATAAAACGTCTCTGTTCAATAAATTTAGCTAGAGTGTTGCCTCTACTATTGTTTACTGGAGACCCCCAGATATTATGCCAACTGTTAAAGTCGCCTGTAATTAATGTAGGCGTATTGCTAATGTTAAACAAACGCTCTAGGTTATTATATGTAAAGGATTTGTTAGGGGAGATGTATGTAGAAAATAATACAAATTTTTGTTTTGAGTTTATTTCTGCTGCTATGGTTTCAATTTCGGTGTTTGTGCTTATTTGAGTGAATTGAATTGATTTATGTATTAAAAGCGCTACGCCTCCGAATCTATTTGTTGCTAAATTATTAATAATATTATAATTTACAGGAATAGGTATATTATGATTAGAATTAATATGTGTTTCTTGCAATGAAATTAATTGAGGTGAATGTCTTGCAATAATTAGTAAAAGTTCACTATAATTATTAGTGTAACCTTTAATATTCCATTGGAGAATGTATAGTTGCATTAAGAAGTTTGATTAAGATAGTATTAGATTTAGTAAGAGATAATGCATGTTTAATAGTGAACTTTTTTTTTTTTTCTTAAAATAATTATGATGATTCACTCATCATCTGATCTATGTCAGAGTCCGAGTTTGTATTTAGTTGAAGAGATTTTTGCTTAGTTTGGGAACTTTTTTTCAAGGATTTTGATTGGTTTTTTAATTGTGTAAGCTTACGTTTAGGAATATTTTTTGGAAGTATTGTAACTTGGTTTCTACGAGTACATATTTTTGAACTAGAAGTAGGTGTTTTCATGTCAACAATTGTATCCAAGTCTGAAAAAGATATTAGATCCCTGTTGACATCGTTTGCATCTTTTTGGCTTAAGCTACTGTCGGCTTTGGTGTTTTCTTGTGCTTTAGTATGGGTGGAGGTTGTTGAAGCTATGCTTAGCTTTGGTGAATTATTTGGGGAATTGTTTGTCTGCTGTGAAGTTATTGTTGCATAAGTATGTTGTCCCTTCCCTGTCTTCAGATCCGTTTTTTGTAGTATTTGGATAGCTACAATTTCCTGTTTTTCTATAAAAACTGGGCATTTTTTGTCCATGGATGAGTGTTTGTTGTTTGTGTATTTTTTTGATGAGCAATTTATGCATGTTTTTTAATTTTGCAGCTGTTCATATCGGCAGATTCGGTGTGTTGTTCTTGTCCACGACTTGTATGCATGTTGTTTTGCTTTTGCATATTTTTTGGGTATGTCCGAATTTGAGGCAATTATTACAGCGCATTGGTAGGGGAATGTATGGCCTTACTTTGGTTCTTTCATACCCAAAGGAAATGTATTCGGGAAGGGTATGTGAAGCGAAGGTGAGAATTATCAGTCCAGTTTCAATTAGGTTGTCTTCTTTCTTTGTCTTTATTTTCCAGAACTTCACATATTGCGTGGGCTTCCAGTTCTTTTAGTATTTCTTCTTCTCCAATGTTTCGCAACTCATTTGAGTATATTATGCCTTTGCATTGATTCAGAGTATTGTGCTCTGAGACGGAGACAGAGATTGTGTCAGAGAGTGCCGTTAGTTTTAAGAGTTTATCCGTTTGCTTTTGATCTTTTGTTTTGATTAACAGTGCGCCGTTGCGCATTTTTTTGCATTGCTCTACAGTGCCGTCGCACGTGTGGTCAATCATTTTTTTAATGAGGAATGGTGACACGTTTGCTAATGTTTCACTGTTATTTGTCCGCTGCATGATTAAATACTTTGGTCCGGGAACATGAATATTCTGGTTGGAGTATTCTTTGTACCGATCTGGAGGATCGGTTGATTGACCCATTGTAGGGGATTAGGATTGTTTGCTGCGATTAAACTCTTTATTTTAGTTTGCTTTGTTTTTAAGTTTGTATTCGGGTGAAAAGAGAGTGAGTAACTTTGTTCACAGAAAGAAACTATGCGCTTTCGAGAAAACAGACGTCTGATCACTTTGGCTGTTAGTCGGAGAC
>JBAMBJ010002133.1:0-27693 GCA_037043495.1 Drosophila recens
AGTAGGTAGTTTGTGGGCACTTTGAGCCACTTTTATACTATATGGACAAAACCGCAAAACCGCAAGTCTCGTGACCGCAATTGTAAGATAAGGGAACCGCAAAACCGCAAAACCGGAAGTCTCGTGACCGCAATTGTAAGATAAGGGGGTTGTGGTGGGGCACGTGGTTGTGGTGAGGAGGGGGCACGTGGTGGTTGTGGGGGAGGCACGTGGTGGTGATATTGACCGCAATTGACCGCGGTTGTTAGATAAGGTGGTTGGAAGTGGGGCACGCGCGCGTTGTTATCGTATTTCCGTTTTTAATATTTTATTATTTTTTTATTCACATTCTAGAACAAATATATTTATTACATTTTTGTTTAGATAAATTATATCATATACATAATTGTTAAATATAGTTCAAGTATTCGTTTTATAATGTGTTTACAGCGACATGTTTTGCGGTTTTTATGATGATAAAATCCTTATCATGTGAATTTGTTGTTTTCTAAAGTATATAAAGGAGCTTCGAAAAAACATATTTATTTATTCGTTCAAGAATAAGTTGAAAATGGGACGTTTAAATCGGTACGAAGCCAGAAAAGCAGACTTGGAGGAAATAATCAAATACAAAAAACTAAATGGACAACTGGAGAAACTAATGGAGGACTTGGAAATTGAGAACTGGTTCGTGGTTGGCAGATTTGCAGCCTACGTTCAAGGCGCAACCATTGAAATAAGCGACCACGACTTCGAGCCTCTCGTCTTTTATTATAACACAACGCCGCTTAACAATATCGTAGAAGACATATACCCCGGAAATGGAGTGCGTGTGCCCGTAGTAATGCATTCCCTGGAGAACATCTCTTATTTATCAGACGAAGAGATTAAAACATTGTCAATGGAGGTATTGATTGGACATGTGCTTGCTGGGTTGGACCCTCCGTTACGCAAGCGAGCCTTGTTCATAAGGGATGGCGACCTTCATTGCATAGACTTTAGCTCTATGCAATACTGCGTAAGCAAGTGCTTAGAGTTATATGATGTCAATAAGCATTTGGAACGAGCACAGAAATGTGCTGAGATTGCTGTCCAACACGAGGGAAAAGAGTACGACATCTTGCTGTCGGAGCACGTTGAGGAAATTTTAAAAAGAAAGGGTATTGAACCTTTTGATTTTTGGGATTATACGTGGTAGCATCCATTTCATAAGAGCTGAAAACCAAAACGAAATGTTGGATTAAATAAAAAGAAATTTTTTAAATTGATAATTGTGTTTATTTATTATTGAAACATTTTAGATTAATTAATTGCTAGGGCTAGGTATATTGATTTTTGTTATTTCATATATAACTATTCCATCGATGGATGCATAAACAGCAAAAGTTTTTTCCCTGGTGTTGATGCTGAGAGTTGAATGATAAAACTCAATCTCTTGCTCCGGGACATACACCTGGCACGATATTGTACAACTATCATTGTTGTATAGCCAGTTCGATATACTCTTGTTGTATACCATGGTCCCATACATATTCAGGATGCTGTAGTCTATCTCGTCCGATAGAAGCGCCTGCAGAATGTTCCTGCTAGAGCTGTCTGAAAACATCCCCATCCACAGGGAGTGGCCATAACCGATGTCTTCACTCGGTGTTACGACACACATTCGCTCTAGAAACCAGTCAAGTGAATTATGTTCCATGTTCTAAATTTGTTTATTTCAAACTGTTTAAATGTTGAGCGACGAGCTGTCTATTTATGTCAATTTTTACCTAAGCGACTTGTGTGCTAAGTCGTGTTTCCGTTTTGTATGATAAATAATGTGGTTTGTAAACATATTTGTTAAATATAGTACAAGTATTCGTTTTATAATGTGTTTACTGTGACTTATTTTATGGTTTTTATGTTTATCACAACATGTTTTATGGTTTTTTATGCTGATAAAATCCTTATCATGTGAATTTGTTGTTTTCAATTTTTCAAGAAGCTTCCATACAAGACTATCGTGGGAATTTTTTTTTTTTTGGTTTTTCTTTGTTCATGTAGATATATTCTATCATATAAATACACGTATTCATATTAAAATTCAAACAGAATTTAAAGTTTTTTTATATATCAAACACGTATAAAACCAAAAAAAAAATATAAAAATGGAATCTAAAAAGTCCTGTCTTCAACAACATCTTGAAGCAATGAAGGAAAATGTAAATCCTCAAATGACAATGAATCAATCACAATCACTATTTGTTGTCGACGATGAGGTGACGGATAATATTTCACAGTCTCAGACAGTTGAGGAGATGGATGAAACTTCACAGTCTCAGGCATTTGAAGTCTGCAAATATTGTAACGATTATACTTGTTTTGATAATCAGTGCAAGGCTGATGATGATTTTTCTTCGGAAAATTGGGATACTGATTCTTCTTGCGAGGATTCTAACGAGGATTCTAAAATTATTATATTATGATTATTATTATTATTGAATATTGTATACATTTTTATCAAATAAAAAACAAAAAAACAAATAATTGTTGGCTTTTTTTTTAAATTTCTTTTATTATATAAATTTTGATGTTGACTACATTTTACATTATATCCTTATAGAATTTTAAAATGTTGTAGGCATTATTTAGTGCACAAACTCCTTCACGACGATGCATTTTACAAAACGGAAGCTGGTTCCCCTTTAAAGTATCTAGTGTTGGACATCCAAGCTCCTCAACATCAATCAAATGAGGTTCTTTTAAAAAGAGTTTGAGAAATCGTTTCTTTTCAACACCTTTACATAGAACCTCTTTTCCTGTAGTAATTTTCCTCAAATAATTTCGTGTTTGGTTGAAATAGTTGTAACCATCATACCAATGTAATTTGTGATGGTTTTCAGTAAGCCAGTTAGCAGTTTTTCGCGACTTCTTATTTAATTGATTAAAATTAAATGGAGCCCGTATAATAAAATGATTATTAAGTCTAGATTCTTCATCAAATACAATTCCAATTTCCTTCACAATAAACTTATTGTTATTATCATAAAATCCTTGAACATCTACTGCAACATTATCTTCACTCATTTTCTATCGATAGATTGTTAGACGACTCTCTGAACTAAATCGCTTAAAAGATTGTACTCGACTAAACGTTCATGAATGGGAAGACTATATATATATATAATGAGAATTTTCATTATCAGTTTTCTAACAACAACAAAATTGTTATATAACCACATTTCCTTTTTTTAAATTTTATCAGAATTTTCGTTATCAGTTTTCTAACCACAACAGTGGTTTTCTTTGTTCCTTATCGTTTTATGTGGGAAAAATTGATTTTAAAAATAGTATAAATAGGCTTTACAGTGATTTAGAGAATACATTAAATTCTGACTTTCCTAAAATAAAGTACATTTTTATAAAAGTAATGGAATCCAACTTCAAGAATGAATGGAACTCTGTTGCCATAAAGTATTTAAAACCAGCAGCGAGTATAAAAGATCTACCTTTCAACAAACCGATGAACATAAAAGATGCCAGCAGGAAAGCAACAAAATATGGAGAAAAGATTATGTTAACCTGCGAGTCCTGCGTTATATTTCTACCTAAACGTTACAACTCCTTGAGCGATGAGGCCCTACTACACTTTTCATCGGGAAAACATCATTTTTTAAAATTTCGTCTAAGTGATAATTCATATGTACTTAAATTCATTGATGAAATAGAAAAAGAACAAGAAGAAAAATAAATAACATTTAAAAGCAAAATGAATTACATGTTTTGTGAATATTGCGGTGAACGTTTTAAACATAATATATCCCTAAGACGACATTTGAGATGCAAACATAACATTAACAATACGATAGTTAACAATACGCGTTATTGTGATTTATGTGACGTACATGTGATAAACAGTAAATGGTCAAGTCATTTACGTACTAACTTGCATAAACAGTTATCTGCTGTTTATATAAATGATAACTTGAGATGTATAAGAAGTGCATTTAAAAATCGTATTGAAGCATACATAATTAAAAATCCTAACAAAGACTGTTTAAATGTGTCAACCTTTTTCCAATTGATTAATAGACAAGTGTGTGAATTATTAATACATGCTTTACAAAAGCATATTAATATAAAATTTAATTTTGAACTCTTCTGTAATTGTGTGCTAATCAAAGCAAGTGAAGACTATTATAAAACAGAACTAAAATCACATCAAACAAAAATGCAAATATTGTATGCTACAACGAATGATAATGAGTTGAATAATCTAATTAATGAACTATGTGAATTTATAAAAAGCGAAATGAGTGAATTTCAAGAACGAGACAGCGGTTGGTCTTTATCTGAAATTGTACATTTAGAAGTGAATATTAATAAATATCAACCGATAAAGGGTACAAATTACATTCGTTTACCGCAATGTATAATGTTTAAAAAAGCTTGTGTAAATGTTCAAAACAAAGATATATTTTGTTTTAAATGGGCATTAATATCAGCCTTCTATAATAATAATAACAATGATAAAGTTGACAACAACTATCGTGTTTCTTTATATAAAAAAGAAATTCATGACATTACCGCAGATATAATAACGATAAATAATACAACATTAAATTTTGTGGGAATTGAGTTTCCAACGCCGGTAACCTGTTTAAAAACATTTGAAGCTAATAATCCCGAAATAAGTATAACTGTTTTGGGATTGGATGATGATGATGAGAATCCTAAAATAATCGGACCTTACTATTTTACTAATAATAAAACAAGTAAAGTACTACATAATATATACTTGCTACTTCTGGAAGAGGAGGATAAATATCACTATGTTTGGATTAAAAACATCTCAAGGTATGGATATAATATGATAGTATATATTAGGTGCCCTTATTTGTCAAAGTCAATATTTTTAAACGCATACGGGCTAGTTCCGTTCATTAGGTCCTAAAGCACTCAGAAATAAATTTTACTCAATCGGAATACGCACTGGATCGGAAAATTTAAAGATATACGGGACAAAAAATTTTTTTTATTTTTTAATTTTTTTTTTTTATTTTGTTTATTAGGTTCTAAAGAACTCAAAACCAAGTTTTCACCTTAATCGGAGTACGATATACATTCAAATTTGCATCGAAACATGAAAAAACAGTATTTTAACACTGATTATACATTTTTCGATGATTTTTCATGTTTCGATGCAAATTTGAATGGGTTATCGTACTCCGATTAAGGTGAAAACTTGGTTTTGAGCTCTTTAGGACCTAATAAACAAAATACAAAAATAAAAAATTAAAAAAATAAAAAAAAATTTTTTTTTGTCCCATATGATCTCTAAATTTTCCGATCCAAGTCGGCACGGGTTATCATACTCCGATTGAGGTAAAAATTTATTTCTGAGTGCGTTAGGACCTAATGAACAGAACTAGCCCGTATGCGTTTAAAAATATTGACTTTGACATAAACACCTAATATATATATATATATATAGAAATTTCTAAACTTAATTATTTTTTTATTCAACAGATTAATGTATAAACAAGCATCAAAACATCATGGAAAAAGCTATTTGTGCAACACATGTCTAATAAATTTCAGCGATATCAACAAACTGGAACGACACAAGAGTGAATGTAATAAAATAATTACAGAAATGCCAGAAACAAAAAAGGATACGATTTTAAGGTTTAAAAATGTACAAAAGCAAATAGATGTACCGTTTGTAGTTTATGCAGATTTTGAATGTATATTAGAAAAGTTAGATATAAAACAGTCGGATAATATAAGATTAGTTCAAAAGCATATCCCCTATGCATATAGTTATTTTATAAAATGTTCATTTGATGATAACTTAAATATATATAGAATATATCATGGTGAAGACTGTACATTAAATTTTATACAGAGTTTATACAACGATTGTTTAATGTTGTATAACAATCACTTAAGTGTAGTCAAACCATTAAATCCATTAACAACTGAGCAATTAAATTCATTTAATTTAGAACAAAATTGTCATATATGTGGAGGTTTATTTACTGAAAATGATAAAGTTTTAGATCATTGTCATTTAAGTGGAAATTATCGAGGTGCTGCTCATAATGTCTGCAACTTAAATTATAGATGTTCTAATTTTTTTCCGATATTTTTTCATAATCTCTCAGCATATGATTGTCATTTATTCATAAAAGAATTATCAAAAATTAAAGGTGAAATTAGTGTAATTCCTCTAAACAAAGAATTTTATGTATCTGTAACAATGAAAATTCAATTAGGATTTCATAAATATTTTGAACTTCGATTTTTAGATTCATTTAGATTTATGCCATCAAGTCTAGATAGCTTAGCAAGTTATTTATCAGATTTAGATTTATGTACTATAAAATTATTTTTTGAGAAACCTGAAGAATTTCAATTGGTTAAACGTAAAGGTATATTTCCCTATGACTATTTAAATTCAATTGAACGTCTTAATGAAACACAATTACCAAATCGCGAAGAGTTTTACAATAAATTAACTGATAAATCATGTTGTGAAGCTAACTATGAACACGCACAGAAAGTATGGAATGTGTTTAAATGTGAAAATTTATTAGATTATTTATTATTATATTTAAAGATAGATGTGCTTTTGTTATGCGATATTTTTGAGAATTTTAGAAAAGTATGTAAAAAAATTTATAATTTAGATCCGTGTCAGTACTATACAACACCAGGTTTATCTTGGGATGCAATGTTAAAGACAACTCGAATAGAATTAGAACTGCTCACCGACATTGATATGTATAATTTTATAATGAAGGGTATTAGGGGTGGTCTTGTTCAATGTAGTAAACGACATTCAATTGCAAATAACAAATATTTAAAAGACTATGATTGTAACAAAGAATTAAATTATATAGTATATTTAGATGTTAATAATTTATATGGATACGCAATGTCACAAGCTATTCCTTATAAAAATTTTAAATGGAACGAAGAAAATTTAGAGAACTTTGAAGTAAAAAACATACGTGGTTATATTTTAGAGGTAGACTTGGAATATACGGAAAATCTTCACAACAATCATAATGATTTACCATTTTGTGCACAAAACAAAAAAAACGAAAATATGCAACAAACTAAATTAATTGCTGATTTAACAAATAAATATAATTATATAATACATTATAGAAATTTACAACAATGCATTAAGCATGGTATGATTTTAAAGAAAATTCATAGAATATTACAATTTAATCAATCTGATTGGCTTAAAAAATATATTGATTGTAATAATTATCATAGAACGTTAGCCGTTAATGATTTTGAAAAAAATTTTTTCAAACTACTTAATAACGCAGTGTATGGTAAAACTATGGAAAATGTAGATAAGAGAAAACACGTTAAATTAGTATGTAGTTGGAAAAGTGAAGGTAGAAAATTGGGGGCTAGAGCACTAATTTCAAAATTTAATAATCATAGCTCATTACAATTTACTGATGAAATGTTTGCAATACAAATGAAGCATGCTCACGTTGTTTATAATAAACCTGTTTACATCGGTTTCACCGTCTTGGAATTATCGAAATATAAAATGTACAGTTTTCACTATGATTATATGAAACCAAAATATGGTGAAAATATTATTTTAAATTATATGGATACTGATTCTTTCATCTATGATATTAAGACTGTAGATTTTTACGATGATATTCGTGATGACATTGAAAAGCATTTCGATACATCAGAATATGCAAAGAATAATGTTTATAATTTACCATTGTTAAATAAAAAAAAATTGGGGGTAATGAAAGATGAGTGTAAGGGAAACTTAATTAAAGAATTTATAGGATTAAGAGCGAAAATGTATTCATTAAGTGTCGAGTGTAATGACAATGATGAAACAATAGAAATAAAAAAAATTAAAGGAATCAAACAGAGTATAACATCAAAATTGACTATTAATGATTTTCGTGATTGTTTATATAAAAAAGAAAAACGAATTGGAACAATGTACTTATTTAGATCAAAATTACATGAAATCTATACTCAAGAATAAACAAAAGTAGCATTAAACTATTTAGATGATAAGCCTTATGTAAAAGATGATAATGTAAACACCCTTGCATGGGGTCATAAAGATATATCTTGTATAGTTTTAGAAAAATAAAACAAACATGTATTTTTTTTTAAAAAAAAAGATTATATTTTATTATTTTTATTAAATAAAAACTTTAAACATAAATGTCCACAGTTAAAAGTGTTGAATTTTTGTTCATTTACATAATTATATTCAATGGGTAGTTTTAGATAATTTATTAATTCGATTGGCGGTGGTAAATCACCAAAACTATCAAAGTACTCTTTGTAATTTCCATTTTTAAAATATGCTACCCAATGTGTACCACTACCGCTTTCACTATCTAAATTTACTATACCACATTCATGAAACCATGGTATTTTCGGTAAACGATCACGCATAAAAACACCTCGAAAATGTTTAAGATGTTTTCCAAAACTAATTAAATCAATGTCGGTGAGTGGTCTTTTAGGTAGCATGGTCATCAGTTTTTTGGATATGGTTTATAAAATAATCCATAACCCTGCTTATACGGTTTCAAAAAAAGTCCCTTTCCCATTGCAATTGATTCCATGTATCGATTATGACGTGTTGCTTCCGATAGTTGTTGTTTTCCATTTTTAATATCATTTATAGCTTTAGCAATAGCTGATCCGCCACTTGCGAGACCACCAAGTGCTGAAATTGCCGCCATAATTGGTACTAAAGGTAAGAAACCGCCAATTTTTGGTACTGGTATCACCCTCGGAATGATTTTGTCGACATTTTTCCTTGTCTCTCGACTTCGAAAACTTGATGGCATTGATTTTTTTGTTATCTGAATGGCTTCTCTCATATTCAACGGATTTCTTTGTTTTAAAATCCGTGTTGTGTGTCGTACAAAGTTTGTGAATGTGTTTTTATTGCAGCCCGCCGGTTTTTGGGTACGACGCTGACGACGAGGCTGTGATCGAGATCTAATCGGTTTTCTCTTGCGACGTTGACGTAATTTACCCTTGTTTCCCATACCCAGACCAAATTTAACTTTTGTCTTCATCGCGTTTGTTACAAACCAAGCAGCGGCACGTTCTTTGTTATCGCTATTAAATGCTTTAACTCGTTCCCAGGCTTTATCAGCTAATATAGCGTCGGCTCGATGACGATTTTCCAAGTCTTTAAATTGTGAATATGCAATATCGTGTTCTTTACACGCTGAGTCTAGCGGATTAATTCCCTTATCTCCACGTTTCAAACGTTTGTCAAGTTTTGTGCCTGGTCCGCAAAACTGATAACCAGGTAAATGAAGTTCAAGGGGTAATTTATTAATTAAGTTGTTAACGAATCCGCCTCCAGTTTTACACTGTCTTGTGATGATTTTTCGTTTATAATTTATACCCATTTTTCTTTATACTGTGTGTGTGTGTGTGTGTGTGTGTGTGTGTGTGTGTGTGTGTGTGTGTGTGTGTGTGTGTGTGTGTGTGTGTATATACACATCCGAAAAAGAATGTCTGATCTGTTAAGAAAGCAAACACAGAATAATTAAAAAATCAAAATATATATATATATTTATAGTTTTTTTCCCACATCAGTTGATAAAATGCGGTTAATAAAGCAACACAAACAAATCAAAATACGAAATGTTGACCACGATTGTGGTGAACGAGATAGGAGTGAAAAAATTGTGCATAGTCCCCTGTTACCCAATTCGATACGTGCTTTAATTGTGGGACCATCTAATTGTGGAAAGACTAATGCTATGATAAGCTTAATCGAAAGTCCAAATGGACTTCAATTTAAAAATATTTACATCTATTCAAAATCATTATACCAGCCAAAGTATCAATATTTAATGAAATTAATAAAGCCTATTAAGGGAATACAGTTATTTACGTTTTCTGACAAGGAGAAAGTAATAGGCCCAGACAAAGCTAGACCTCATTCAATAATGATATTCGATGATGTAATCTGTGATAAACAAACTGCAATAAGAGATTATTTTTGTATGGGACGACATAAGCATATCGACTCTTTTTATCTATGTCAAACATATACGAAAATACCAAAACATTTAATACGCGATAATACTAATTTAATTATAATATTTAAACAAGATGAAATGAATATAAAACATATTTACAATGATCATGTTATAGGCGATATGACTTTTAAACAATTTGTGGAAATTTGTAGCAAATGTTGGAAAGATAAATATGAGTTTGTTGTTATAAGTAAAGACGCTGACATAGACAATGGACGTTATAGAAAAGGTTTTGATAATTTCATACATTTATAATTATCTAAACAGCTTTCAACCAGCCTCTGATCAGCTTCGGAACAGCTTCTGATCAGGTTTCAATCAACCTCTGATCAGGTTCCGATCAGCTTCTGATCAGCTTCTGATCAGCTTCTGATCAGCTTCTGATCAGCTTCAAAACAGCTTGTGATCAGCTTTCGATCAGTTTCTAATCATATATAAGCATTGGTGATTGAATATTTAAACTAGTTTAAGATTTAATTTTAAATGAATAAGAACAACAACAACAACAACATATATAATAGAACAATGAAAACAACTAAGAAGGAAAATAATGTTTTGAACGATCTGATTCAAACCAGAAGAGTGTTAAATCAAAAGCTAAAAAGTCTAAAATCTAATCAAATTGATCAAATGAATTTGTTAGAAAATACGTTTAAACCAATTACAAATCCATTAAATGCAATCGCTGAAAATCTAAATCAAAATACAAGTAATAAAAAGTTGAATAATAATCATTATCAACAACAAAAACAGCGAGTAGAAGGTGAAGAAAAAGACGAAGAAGAACGGCTATATATGAAAGATAAGAGACAAATAAAAAGAGAAAACTTTTACAAGGGTAAAATAGTGAAGGTGAAGCGAAGAAGAGTAAATTATTCAAATGCATATAGAAATAAAGTTAATAAAATCAATGGAGATAGATATTATAACACAAAGAATAAGAAGGAAACGGAACACGAATATAATGATGATGTAATAAATTTACCTCAACAACAACAACAACAAGGTGAACACTATTTTGATAAGGTTTATAATGATTATGATAGATTTCTATTAGATCAAATGGATAAACATCCTGAAATATTATCAAGCATAGATGACAATAAATCATCTTTACAATCGAAACAACAAGACGATTCAGACTTTTCTGATATGACCTACAATGATAATGATAAACTTTTATTTGAAGAAATGGAAAAACAATCAACACCATTATCATCATCTAGAAAATTAGACACTCTAGCTTTAAAACGAAAAGACAGATTAAGTGATATAGACAATGGTGACGATGATGAGGAAGACGGCGTACACACAAAGAAATTTATTAAAAACACTAAAGAAAATATTGAAAATCAATTAGGTTCAATATTACAAAAAAGTTTTAAAACCAATGGTTCCCGATACTATTATCCCAAGAAGAAAAATTTGATAGAGAATAATGAAGATCACAAGTTATTGTTGTTAGCTAGAGATATTGATGATAAAAAACGAAAAACTAACTTACAATTAGATAATAGTAATACACTAGTAATTCCGAAAAAACGAAAAACTAAATCACAACAAAATAATCAAAGAAAGCAAATTAAACTTGATGAGATATACTTTAATAAAATAGAGAAACGAATAAGAAAACTCGCAAGTAATAAATCAATGTTATTGAAAAATTTTAAGCTTTTACAAAAGAAGAAACAATTGGATATGTTGTATGGACTAAATGTAAAAGAAAATGGAGATTGGTATTTTGGGAACAGTAAACTAAAATATAATAACAACACAATTATGATGAATAACATAAAATTTAAATTGACACCTGGTTTACTTACACTGTTATTTCATGTTAAACCAATAAATTACTCAAAGAATGACTTGAAAAATTATCATCAAATTCTGTTATCGACGAACGCTCATAAACGAAAATATCAATCTAATGCTCAAATTAAAGGAAGTAAATCATATAAATATCAACACATCATTAAACATTTATTCAAACCAAAGTTGTCATTTATCGGAAGAGGTGTATTAACAAAATCATACTTAAAAAAGGATAAAGAATATACATATTGGGATGATCCTAATGAATTAGTAAATAGATTACGTTTACTATTAGCATCTGACAGTGCCGGTAATAAGAATCATAAAAACGAAATTATATCTATTATAGAAGAACTTAAAGAAGCAAATATAATAAAATGAGTCGAATTAACAAATTTGGTGAAAGCTCATCGCAATCAAGTTCAACAAACGTTATAAAGTTGAGAAAAGATGTTTATAGACTACAGCAAAAGCTTGAAATTGATGTTAAACTGTTGAGGAATGAAATAAATATTATTAATAGTAAAATTGATCAAATAAACACATCTCTTAATAAAGAGGTTGGTGAAAATGTTAAATTTATAAGTGACACATTTGACGAATATTCAAAAGTTATTTATACTAAATATATAGAATCCTTACAACAAAATATTAAACGACTTGAAGATGTTATCTTTAAATTAATTGATAGCTCTAAACTCGATGAAGTGGAAAAAATTAAAATAAATTTCCCAGTTATTAAAACTCGACGAAGTGAAAACATCTAAAATAAATTTCCCAGTTAGTAAATTCTAACATAAATTTACATTAATACATATACACATGAGGAAAAAGGAATTAGTATGATTACAGACATGAATGAGAATAAAAGACATATTGTTGAAGAATTACATAGGCAAGCGCGAAAAAATTTTAATAGACGTCGTGTTATAGTTAAAGGAATTGATGATTTATGGCAAGCTGATTTAGTTGAAATGATAAATTATGAATTATATAATGAGGGTTATCGTTATATTTTAACTGTTATTGATACATTTTCGAAAGAGGCATGGAGTGCAGCTATTAAAAACAAAACGGGAGACAGTGTTACAAAAAGCATGAAAAGCATTTTCAATGACGCACAACGAAAACCAAAAAACTTACAAACCGATGATGGCAAAGAATTTTATAATAAATCATTTCAAAATCTAATGAAATCAAATCATATAAACCACTACTCTACATATAGCGTTCTAAAAGCAAGTATAATCGAACGATTTAACAGAACATTAAAAAATATGATGTGGAAGGAATTTAGTTATCAAGGTACTTATAAATGGATTAATATTTATAAGGAACTAGTTGATAAATATAATAATACATATCATAGAACAATAAAGATGTCGCCATACGATGTAAATTTAGGAAATGAAAAGTTGCTTCTGGATACGGTTTACAATCATTTAAAAATTACACATAAACCAAAATTCAAAATTGATGATTATGTGCGTATAAGTAAATACAAACATGTATTTGAAAAAGGTTATACACCAAACTGGACGACAGAGATATTTCAAATAAAATCAATACAAAATACTAATCCTATTACATATATTTTGAAAGATTATCAGGGAACTACTATTAAAGGCGGATTTTATGAATATGAGTGGATGAAAACTAAATTTCCTGAAACATAAAAGGTTATTAGACAACGAAATGGTAGAGCATTTGTTAAATGGTTAGGATTCTCATCAGAACATAATTCATGGATTACCTTGTAAACAAATTGGATTTAAATCATATACATAAGATATTCATACACCATTCGTTGTCTAGACCTTAAGATGTCAATAACATTAACTCTAACGGGTGTTGCACCCATACTTGTTGCAAATTATTTTCCACCAATTGAACTTAATCAAAACTATAGTTGTGGTTTAATCAGCTTAGATACATACAATTCGATTCCTAACGTGGATGTTGAAAACAACCTATTTCATATTGGTGAACATGTGATAAAAATTCCGGTTGGTTCATATGAGATCAATGATATAAGTGACCTAATTATGGGAAAATATGAAAAACTCAAAACAATTGAAAAAACTAAAGCAATAGACAGTTATAGCTTTTATATACAACCGAACTACAACACTCTACAAACAGAAATTTTTTCATCAAAAGACGTAATCTATTTTAATAAAAATGGAACAATTGGATCATTATTGGGATTCACATCAAAAATATTAGAACCTAATAAAATACATACATCAGATAAGACAATTGATATTACAAAAATCAACAGCATATGTGTAGAATGTAATATTATAAATGGATCATATATAAATAATGAATCAGCACACACAATACATCAGTTTGCCCTTGTCGTTAGCCCGGGATACAAAATAACAGAGACACCGCTGAATGTTATATATCTACCAGTGAACACATCACAAATTCATACAATTATCTTAAAAGTTGTTGATCAAAACGGAAATCTAATTAATTTTCGTGGTGAAAGAATTACGATAAGATTACATTTAAAACCGATAAAAGAATGATTATTTATAATAAAAATCAATTTTCATCAAACTCACCTTCACTTGCTTTGTTAACGTTGAACAGTTCAGACAGAGAGAACTCGCCTTATAATATTAAACATCAAAAAAGAAAAAAATCTAACAAGGATATAAAACAGCAACAGCAACAACAACAACAACAACAACAACAACAACAACAACAACAAATACCATTAACTAAGTGTAATAAACAATTTTTAATAGATTTGGGTTATAAACTTAAATGATGAGTCACATAATTAATGTTTTAGAAAAACCCACTATTGATAATTCAATTATAAAAAAAGATTATCATAGTTATACATCTTATTTGAGATCATTTGATAACAATGATGAAATTCGGATTTCAATACAAAATCAAGATTTATATGTATTACCAAGCGAAAGTTTTCCATACATTCAATGTCATATCTCAGATGCTGCCGGTCTAGTTACGGATAAAGTAGCTTTATTGAATAATTGCATGTCTTATTTATTTAATGAAATACGTTATGAATTAAATGGTGTTGAAATTGATCGAACACGGCATTTAGGTGTTACAACCGACATTAAAAATTACTTATCCATTCCAAATTTACAACAAGCTGTTTATGAGAATTATGGATGGTCAATTAATGAAAATCTAAAAATTGAAAAGGGGAATTTTTGTTTTTGTGTACCATTAAATATGTTACTTGGATTTGCTGAAGACTATAACAAGGTATTGTTGAATGGAAAACATGAATTAATTCTATTACGATCAAAGGATAACGAAGATGTTTATAAAACTACCGACGTTACATTACAAATGTCGAAAACACAAATGAAAATTTCTAGTATTGTTTGGAAAATACCACATGTACAATTATCTGATGCATATAAATTATACATGTATAAAGTAGTAAATAAACAAACACCGTTAGTGTTATCCTTCAGGAGTTGGGATATTTACTATAATCCAGTAGTTCCGGCGAGTACAACATTTGTGTGGAATGTTAAATTAGCTGCTGAAACTGAACGCCCCCGCTACATCATTATCGCGTTCAAAAACAATGATAAGAAGTATACTCATTGTAATTTAACTGATGTAAAAGTTTTCCTCAATTCAGATGTATATCCATATGACGGATTAAATCAAAACTTTAGTTTGAATAGATACGCCCTACTATATGATATGTATGTGAATTTTCAAAAAAGTTATTATGGACGTGAACCTCAACCAATATTATCCTTGGAGAAATTTAAAGATAAAGCCCCCCTTATTGTATTAGATGTAACTCATCAAAATGAAACAGTGAAGAACGGACCTATTGATATAAGAATTGAAATTAAAACATTAAATAATATTCCTGGTAACACATGCGCATACTGTTTAATTATTCATGATAAATTATTTGAATATACACCACTAACAAGCGAGGTTCGCAAAATAATATAAATACAAGTTATTAATTTGTAATCATGTCAGTCGTGAACCACACTTCATCAATTAAACTATAAAGACAGGATTAAAAGAAGAAGAAAAAAATGAATCAAATCATAATCTCTATACTCATTATTTTATTTTTCAACTTTAATTTTGGAAACTGTAATCCAATATTAAAAATTGTTAATAATAATATTCAAACGAATGAAAATAGTTTAGAATTTAATATTACATTATCGGACAATGAAATGATAAAAGTGAACCTTACATTTGAATTTATGAGAGATCAACGAAAACCCGATGTTCAGAAAACTAGTACAATATCATCTATAAGTACAACGAAAGGAAAAACAACTAATGATGGTGCTTTTAATGATGATGATGATGAATTTGATGGATTTACCGCAGAGGATGCAATCGAATTATTTCAATCAAATCTTATAGAGAAAGAGAGAAATATTGGAGGAATATTGAACGCATCAGAACCATTTTATAGATACTTTAATCTAAAATATAAATCTACTGCTTTATCGATTCGTTGTATTTATAAAAGCAATTATGAGAGAAAAACTCTAAATATAAAATGTACACAATATTATGAAACAACAGTAATTGAACGAATATTAGCAAACGGAGAGATTGAAAAAACTGTAGTAAACAAAGATCCCAATGACTTGCCCCAGATCATACTCAACGAAGACATCAACAGCTATACACAAACTTATGAAATGATAATCAGTTGAGAGTGAACACACTAGAGATAATTTTAATGAGATTAACTTTTAAATAAACCTATACGTATTTAAAAATGATTATGTGAATAAAATAATTAGTTGTTAAGTGATTGTTGAACAAGAAAGAAGTCAAATAAATAAAAAAAAAATCAAAAATGAAAATATTTATGTTTTTTTTATTATCATTTTTAACTATTTTTGTAAAAAGTCAATACAATAATAGATTTCCATATGAAACTGATGTTTTAATCTCCAGATTTAATATTAGTCTAAACGAAACGTTTATTATTAAAGTAAAATTAATATTTGAATTGAATCCTGAGTATATAAATATTATAAAAACCACACATCAACAAAAACCACAAACGAATAATAGATTTAAACGTTTTTCAAATGAAAGAATGATAAATCATTTTCCCACGGTTGATGACGCTGTTGAAAATTTTCGTCAAAACTTGATTGATAAGGAAAATAATATTGCTGGTATAATTGAATCATCAAATGTGTTTTATCGATATTTTAAATTAAAGTACTTGAGAAGTGTTATTGATATTCGTTGTACCTATCATAGTGATTATATAAATAGAAAATTGAAAATTACTTGTTGTCATTATAATATATATGATAATCATAATCAGAATAATTATTTGTTTGAAAGAGACTTTAATAATTTAAATAACGTTAATCATCGATATGTTGAACAGTCAGTGAGAAACATTGAAACTGATAACATTAATGATTATACACAAGAATTGTATATGGATATTAATTAAAAGGATATAATATAAAAAAAATGATTAGGTTTTCGAAAAAAATATATAAACATTTTGTCAACTGATGACAAGGAAAAACTTATAAATATACATATGCGCTTAGAACATGTCGAAAATTTGATTATAAATTATAATCAAAATAATATGAACGAATCTCAACATACTGTTGAAGAAGAAGAACACGATGACTTGGACGGCCGCCGTACATATTGGATGTACTTACAACAAAAGTTAATTTATCAACATGACGCAAAGCAAATTATGAATTCTTATCACCATTTGTAAGTATATATTAAAAAAATTGTTAAATACTACAAATAAAACTAATGTAATAAAATATACATTATATTTCAAGGTCTTTGCCGTCATACGATTAAATAGTACATATTTTAGTTTGATAAAACTATATGTATGTATATTTATATATATATATATATATAGTTGTTATAGAAATCGTGTATATATAAACCCACAGCCCTACAGCAAACAGAACTCAGTCTGTTTTAAACTGTCGATAATTAAACAAAAAAACAAAATGAAACCAGTTAATTTTTTTATTATTTGTTTGTGTGTCAATTACACATTGACAACAGCAATATCAACAATAACAAATGTTGATGTTAAAGAAGGAGCTCTAGAAACAGCAGCAACAGAAGAAGCTCTAGAAACAGCAACAACAACAACAACTATAACAACAGAAGAAGCTGTAGAAGCTAAAGAAACAGCAACAACAACAACAGAAGAAGTTCTAGAAACAGCAACAACAACAACATCTATAACAACAGAAGAAGCTGTAGAAGCAGCAACAACAATAAAAACAGCTGAGGGCGCAACAACAGCAACAACAACAATTACGAATGTTGAAGGTGATTCAGGAGATTCAGATAGCATCGATAATATTAATCTAGTTAAATCACCAGTTATACCAAGTCTGGTTATACTTGTTAATATTTTGTTTTTAATAATTTTACTGTTAATAATAATACTATCATTAATAATTATAATTAATGTTTTACGACAAACAGTTTACGACTGTTTAGATGACTATAATATTAACTCTAATAATTATGAAATGGATGTTTATTCTAGAAACTTATAATAAATAAACACAATTATCAATTTAAAAAAATTCTTTTTATTTAATCCAACATTTCGCTTTGGTTTTCAGCTCTCACGCTCTATTTCAGAGCTATATTTAGAACAAGCGATAACAACGCGCGCGTGCCCCACTTCCAACCACCTTATCTAACAACCGCGGTCAATTGCGGTCAATATCACCACCACGTGCCTCCCCCCACAACCACCACGTGCCCCCTCCTCACCACAACCACGTGCCCCACCACAACCCCCTTATCTTACAATTGCGGTCACGAGACTTCCGGTTTTGCGGTTTTGCGGTTCCCTTATCTTACAATTGCGGTCACGAGACTTGCGGTTTTGCGGTTTTGTCCATATAGTGCCCACAAACACCCTACTCATCTCAACCGCAAGACTTCCGTCCGATATCGGTGCCATCAATAGTGGTTAGACAGCTCAATGCTATCTTGGCTGCCAGGCTGACCTCATCAGTCACCTGGGACCCGCAGCAGCGGGGGTTCCTCCCCACTGATGGTTGCGCCGATAACGCGACAATAGTCGACTTAATCCTAAGGGACCACCATAGAAGGAGTCAATCATGCTATATTGCTACACTTGACGTTAGCAAAGCATTTGACTCGGTTTCACACAAGGCGGTATTTGACACCCTAACCGCATATGGTGCCCCGAAGGAGTTTGTCGGCTACGTACAGAAAATGTACAAGGGAGGCGGCACCTATCTTAGTGGGAACGGTTGGAGATCAGAGGAGTTCGTGCCTGCCCGAGGAGTGAAGCAGGGCGATCCCTTGTCTCCGATATTGTTTAACTTGATCATTGATCGGTTACTCAAGTCGCTCCCCGTCGAGATAGGTGTCAGTGTCGGTAACGCAATGACAAACGCTGCAGCGTTCGCAGACGATTTGATGTTGTTTGCTAAAACTCCAACGGGTCTTCAGAAATTACTGGATACCACGGTCGACTTTTTGTCAACCGTTGGGCTTACCTTAAATGCTAATAAGTGTTTTACTGTTAGCATAAAAGGGCAACCTAAACAGAAGTGTACCGTGGTCGAACCACGAAGCTTCTCGATAGGTTCGCGCACGTGTCCAGCTCTGAAGCGCTCTGCGGAGTGGAAGTATCTCGGCATCAAATTTACTGCGGAGGGGAGGGCTCGCAGGGAAGGGTCGCAACCTGAAACCCAACGAGGATTGCCCCAGAACGTCCTAACCACAACTCTACCACAGACTCACACTGGGTAGTGTGTCGTTAGGCGTTCTGAGAAAGTGTGACAGACTGATACGATCTATCGTCAGGAAGTGGCTTAATCTTCCGTTGGACGTGCCAGCCGCATTCTTCCATACCCCCCATTCTCATGGGGGTCTCGGCATACCATCAATCCGTTGGACCGCGCCGATGTTGCGCACGAAAAGACTGGCTAGTATAAAATGGCCCCACCTCGAGCAATCCGAGGTTGCCAGCGCCTTCGTTGAGTCCGAACAACGGAGGGCCAGAGACAGATGCCAGGATGGAGTTAATGAGCTGACGTCACGTTCAAAGATAGATTCGTATTGGGCAAATAGATTGCACTTATCTGTTGATGGAAGCGGTCTCCGTGAGGCGGGACGTTTCGTTCCGCAACACGGGTGGGTTGTTCAGCCCACGCGTTTGCTAACAGGGAAAGCTTATCTGAACGGGATCAAGCTGCGGATAAATGCCCTACCTACGCGGTCACGGACCACAAGGGGAAGGCACGAATTGGCCAGGCAGTGTCGTGCAGGATGTGATGCTCCCGAAACACTACCGAGCAGACGCCATGGGAGGCGGGTGGCTAGACACAACGGAGTAGCTGATTTCCTCAAGAAGGGTCTTGAGGCAAAAGGTTATTCCGTAATTGCTGAACCAAGTCTGCAGGGAGAGAACAGGATGTTTAAGCCGGATCTGGTTGCGTTCCGATACGACAGAACACTTGTGATTGATGCGCAAGTGGTGACAGACGGACTTGATCTCGATAGAGCTCACCAGAGCAAAGTCGAGATCTACGACCGACAGGACGTACGTACGATATTGCGGAGAGATTTTCAGGCACATGAGAATATTGAGGTTGTGTCCGCTACACTAAACTGGCGGGGCATTTGGAGTTATCAGTCCGTAAAAAGGCTGATAGCTCTCGGTGCTCTAAGTGCTAACGATAGCAATGTCGTTAGTGCCAGGGTGGTGTCAAGCGGGGTTACTGGTTTTAGAACCTTCATGTTCCATACAGGATTCGTTGGCGGAATTCGTTAATTACAATATTACGTTTCTTTTCCTATAAACGCCTACTACCTTGGCATAACATCAAAAAGGTATAAAGTAACGCATATAGTTGCTCCACAATCGGACTCTCATTCCGGACTGTGGGGTGCTAATGTGCTACAGTAGCCAAATGCCTCGTCATCTAATTAGTGACGCGCATGAATGGATTAACGAGATTCCTACTGTCCCTATCTACTCGTCGTTCGTCGCAAGCAGACGTGTTCTCTCTGTGCGCGCATCGTTTCGTTTTCGTATCAGTGTGTCCGTGTGTGTGTATTAGTGCGTCAGGCCAGCTGCGTGACGTCACTGTACAATTGCGGTAACTTGTTTACGTTTTCGTCGCCAACAAACGGTACTTTGTTTACATTTCGTCGGTAACAAACGGGACTTGTGCTGATAAGCAGAGCCCGTTTTGACTGTTTGTGCAAATTTAGCGAACTTTTGTGTTCTAATTGTTTTTTGTTTTTTGTGTGCACGTGTGTGTGTGTGTATTTATATACACACACATTGTGTAAGTGGGCATGGCACCTCCCACGCGGAGCCGCTCTGCCAGCGTCGCCAGCGGAGACTCTATGCGAGGTCTCGGACGCCACCGTGGGAGCCCTGAGGAGGGGGAAACGCAAGGGGGCGTGGTCGGGCTCGTGCCAAGCTCGGGTCAGGGACCGAGACGAGTGAGGACGATCGGACTGGAGGCCACCCGCTGACCCCGACGCAGGCGCCAGCACCTCTGCTGCTGCCTCTGCCGCTGCCGCTGCCGGCGCAGCAATCGACGCGCAGCTGGCCCAGGCTGCGCCGCGACGCTACGCTGCCGCTACGCTCCTGCTGCTGCTGCTGCCGCTGCGCCCCCTGCTGCCCCCGAAGACCGTCACCAAGCCCGTCGATGCCGTTCTCACTGGGACTGTCCCCACTGGGACTGCTCCCAGTGTCGAGAATCTGGGTAAGTCTACGACTGCTTCCACTTCTGCTGCTGCTACGAGTGCTGCTGCGGCCCCCGCTGGGGCTCGTGGCCCGCCGCCACGGATGACGGCATTTGACGCCGTCCAGCGAGGAACACCGGCTATTCTGGCCGAGATCTCGGCTGTGCAGAGCAGCGTTAAGGAAGCCGTAGCACGAGGTGTGGTTGACCCCAATGCCGCGTGTGCGATTTATGCCGCAATCCAGCGGTATGATGACCTCATCACGGCATTGGCGGTGCAGAACGCCACCCTCGTTGCCCAGAGCAGAAATGCTCCTGCTGCCACCACTTATGCCCCCGTTGTTGCCTCCGCCGCTTCCGGTAGTGCCGCAGCCACGTTCGCTGCACCCGCAGCACGTCCCCAGGCCAGGAAGCCTGTGGAAACGTGGTCGGCCGTGGTCTCGTGTTCGGACCCGAACATGACGCCGAAGCAGGTCGTTGAGAAGGTGCGCAACGAGGTGGCACCTGCTCTCCAGGTGCGAGTTCACGACGTGCGTGAACTGAAGCGTGGTGGCGCGATTATCCGCACACCATCTTCAAGCGAGATGAGAAAAGTGGTGGCCAGCAAGAAGTTTGCTGAGGTTGGCCTGGAGGTTCAGCCGAACCGCAGCCTCAGGCCGAAAGTGACGGTGTTTGACGTCGACACCGCCATTAAGGCCGAAGAGTTCATGGAGGAGCTCTTCGTCAATAACTTCAAGGAGCATATGACGGAGGCCACTTTCAAGAGAAGCGTTCATCTGGAGTCGAAGCAGTGGACGCAAACTGCAGGCGAGACGACCAACGTCAACCTGGAGGTGGACGAGAAAGCGCTGGCCATACTTGATGGTACCGGACGGGTATACATCAAGTGGTTTTCATACCGATGCCGGTCGCTGGTCCGCACCTATGCCTGCCATAGGTGCGTGGGATTCGACCACAAGGTCTCCCAATGCCGCCTGAAGGACGCAGTTTGCCGTCAATGCGGACAGACCGGCCACGTCGCAGCCAAATGCACAAATCCGGTGGACTGCCGGAATTGCCGTTTCAAGGCATTGCCTTCGGGGCACTATATGCTCTCCGGAGCATGCCCGATCTACGGCGCGGTGCTGGCGAGGGTGCAAGCTAGACATTAACAATGTTTAGCTTCATCCAAGCGAATTGTGGTCGAGGCCGAGCTGCCACCATCGAGCTCGGTGTCCGGATGAGGGAGTCCGGACATCTGTTCGCACTGCTGCAGGAGCCCTATGCCGACAAATTTCACCGCATCACGGGATTCCCGGCCGGGATGCGTGTGTTTGCGGATCGTCGTGCTGGAGCTGCTGTCATCGTCGACGACCCAGATGCCATCTGCATGCCTGTAGAGCCACTTGTCACCGACTTTGGAGTATGCGTGAGTGTCAGTGGGAGATTTGGCACAATCTTCTTGAGCTCCGTATACTGCAAGTTCAGCGAAGATATAGAGCCGTACATCGCGTACTTTGATGAGGTACTGCTGCTGGCCAGCAGTTCACCAGTCATCATTGGTACCGACGCGAACGCAGCCTCATCCATGTGGTGCAGTAAGATTACTCTCGGGAGAGAGCGTTTACGCAACCACGAACGCGGTGAGCTGCTGTTCGAATGGATGAGTAATGCCCACGTCGGCGTGCTTAATGTACCATGCGAGGCCTATACGTTCGATAGTCGCAGCGGACGGCGAAGCGATATCGACATAACGATCGTCAACGATGCAGCGTTTATGCTTGCCACATATGACTGGAGAGTGGATGAGTGGGACATAAGCGACCATAACATTATTACTGTTACGGTGACGCCTCGCCCAGACAACACAGTTGAGAGCTTTGCTCCTGTGCCATCCTGGAATCTCAACAGAGCACGTTGGCGATTGTTCGGTGATGAAGTGGCTAGGAAAATCAGCGAACTACCAGTGGATCATACGGAGACATCGTTGGATCACCAGGTTTCTGCACTGCGCTCTATTGTACACGAAGTGTGCGATTTTGCGTTAGGCCGCAGGTCACCGAGAGCCCAGCGACGTGTAGTTTGGTGGAATGCCGAACTTTCCGCTAAGCGCCGAGAGGTCAGGAGACTGAGGCGCCGGCTCCAGGATGCTCGTCGTCGTGGACAGAATGACGATGCCGCGCTCTTGTCCAGTTCGTTGAGGACCGCCTCAGCGGACTACAAGAAGCGTATCCTCGAGGTGAAGGAGAATGACTGGCGCAACTTCGTGGGAAGGAACAGCACAAATGATCCCTGGGGCGCTGTATACAGGATCTGCCGAGGACGCAGGAAGGATGCCAGTTTTGGATGCCTTCGCTCGGACGGCAGGCTGGTCGTAACCTGGCACGACTGCGCCGAGTTGCTCCTCCGTAACTTCTTCCCAGTTGCGGAGTCGAATGCACCCGTTACCATCCCGAGTGAGGAGCCTCCAAGCCTCGAATCATTCGAGGTTGACACCGCCATTGCCAGGCTGAGGAGCAGGCGCTCCCCTGGCATGGACGGCATCACTGGCAGAATCTGCAAGGAGGTATGGCGTGCCATTCCTCAGCACATGACGGCGCTGTATGCTCGATGCATTACACAGGGATACTTTCCCGATGAGTGGAAACGCCCGAGAGTAGTTGCACTGCTCAAGGGCCCCGATAAGGACAGGAGCGATCCTGGCTCTTATCGAGGTATCTGCCTGCTGCCAGTTTTTGGCAAAGTGCTTGAGGGTATCATGGTGACCCGCCTACGAGAAGTCCTACCGGCAGGATGCAGATGGCAGTTTGGATTCCAACCAGGACGCTGCGTGGAGGACGCTTGGAGACACGTTGTGAGCAGTGTTAAGGCCAGCCCGGCCAAATACGTGCTCGGAATCTTCGTGGACTTCAAGGGCGCCTTCGACCACGTGGAGTGGAACGCAGCGCTGAGCCACCTCGTTGACTTAGGATGCCGAGAAGCCAGCTTGTGGAGAAGCTTCTTCTGCGGCAGGAGTGCAAGCATCATTAGCAGGTATGGAGAAGTCTCTGTTCCGGTAACACGAGGTTGCCCACAGGGATCCATCAGTGGACCATTCATATGGAACATGGTGATGGACACGCTTCTTCAGCGTCTGGAGGCACACTGTGTTTTCAGCGCGTATGCGGATGACTTGCTACTCCTCGTCGAGGGAAGTTCCCGCCTGGAACTGGAGTCACGAGGTGAGCAACTGATGTCCATCGTAGGCGCTTGGGGAGTTGAAATTGGCGTGGCCGTTTCAACCAGCAAGACGGCATGCATGATGCTGAAGGGCAGTTTATCTGTCAACAGGCATCCCACTGTCAGATTCGCTGGAGCGGGTCTGAAGTATGTTGCAAGTTACCGGTACCTTGGCATCGAGGTCAGCGAGCGGATGAGTTTTAACAAACATGTTAAACAACTCCGAGCTCGTCTGGCTGGAGTCGTCGGGGCAATGGCACGCGTACTGCGAGTCGACTGGGGTGTCAGTCCTCGCGACAAGCGGACCATATATGCCGGACTCATGGTGCCTTGTGCACTTTTCGGTGCCTCGGTTTGGCATGGCGTGACGGACCGTCGCGTGGTTCCCAAGGCGAACCTCATCAAGTGCCAGAGGCTTATCCTGCTAGGATGTCTCCCGGTATGCCGTACAGTGTCAACATTGGCACTGCAGGTTCTTGCTGGAGCTCCCCCGTTTGACTTGGCTGCCAACAAATTGGCAATCATGTTCAAACTCAAGCGTAACTACCCGCTGGAGGAAGACGATTGGCTGTTCAACCAGGACCTTTCCGGACTGGATTGGGAGCAGAAGAAGGCGCGAATAGACGAATGCTTGTTGGGCGAGTGGCAACGCCGTTGGGATAACGGAGTTACCGGACGGGTAACTCATGAGTTTTTCCCGGACGCAAACTTCGTCTACCTCAGGAGAGACTTTCGCTTCACCCTGCGCGCTGGATTCTTGTTGACAGGCCATGGATCGCTAAATGCATTTCTGTATGGAAGAAATCTGAGCGAGACGCCCACATGTTCTTGTGGTGCTGATCGTGAAGACTGGCTGCACGTCCTATGTGTATGCCCACTCTATGCAGATATGCGGTTCCTCGATGGACTAGGAATCCGAACTGAACGTGGAATATGGAAGGTGGCTGGAGTGACGGAGACTCAGGAGCGGATGCAGCTGCTGGATGCGTTTGCTGACGTCGTGTTTACAAGGCGTCGGCAAATTGCTGAAGGCGTGGACGTCGGTGGGCCGCCAGTCCCGGGTTAATAACCAAAACTGGCATCACCCGTGTGGTTGACGGGTCTTAGAATTTCACCAAAGTATGAACTGCTTGTCGTATGAGGCGACTAAAAGTACATCATGGATCACCCAGCGTCCGAGCTTGTTGGAGCTAAATGGGGAGGGGATACCGATCCCTTAATTTCGGTGCCACGGGTTGAGATAGTTCTCCAAGGCTTCTCATTGAGGTCGGCCCCCTTGTGGGAGTTCGTGGTGGTTGTGGTTGCGTAGCGTTGCGTTTTCAACGCCGGAGAGAAGCGCTAGATGCTTCGGCCCTCACCAAGGGTGGGTGTACAACCGACAGTGTGCACTCGAATTGGTACCTAGGAGGTGGAAGCCACTGCATCCATCTCTTAGGGGCGTTAGTTGACGCATTGTATCAGACTCGCTGTATTATTTGCTTGCAAATACGAATACCGTGGTAGTAATCCTTTTTGGAACACGCCACGTTAAATAAACCGGCGAGAGCCAAGACTTATGTCCCTATCTACTATCTAGCGAAACCACAGCCAAGGGAACGGGCTTGGAATAATTAGCGGGGAAAGAAGACCCTTTTGAGCTTGACTCTAATCTGGCAGTGTAAGGAGACATAAGAGGTGTAGAATAAGTGGGAGATATTGGACTTCGGTTTAGTATCGACAATGAAATACCACTACTCTTATTGTTTCCTTACTTACTTGATTAAATGGAACGTGTATCATTTCCTAGCCATTATACGGATATATTTATTATATCTTATGGTATTGGGTTTTGATGCAAGCTTCTTGATCAAAGTATCACGAGTTTGTTATATAATCGCAAACAAATTATTTAATGAGAGAGTGCATTTATGTATTTTTGATTTAAAAATTTGGTATAACTCCAATTACTCAGGTATGATCCAATTCAAGGACATTGCCAGGTAGGGAGTTTGACTGGGGCGGTACATCTCTCAAATAATAACGGAGGTGTCCCAAGGCCAGCTCAGTGCGGACAGAAACCACACATAGAGCAAAAGGGCAAATGCTGACTTGATCTCGGTGTTCAGTACACACAGGGACAGCAAAAGCTCGGCCTATCGATCCTTTTGGTTTAAAGAGTTTTTAACAAGAGGTGTCAGAAAAGTTACCATAGGGATAACTGGCTTGTGGCGGCCAAGCGTTCATAGCGACGTCGCTTTTTGATCCTTCGATGTCGGCTCTTCCTATCATTGTGAAGCAAAATTCACCAAGCGTTGGATTGTTCACCCATGCAAGGGAACGTGAGCTGGGTTTAGACCGTCGTGAGACAGGTTAGTTTTACCCTACTAATGACAAAACGTTGTTGCGACAGCATTCCTGCGTAGTACGAGAGGAACCGCAGGTACGGACCAATGGCACAATACTTGTTCGAGCGAACAGTGGTATGACGCTACGTCCGTTGGATTATGCCTGAACGCCTCTAAGGTCGTATCCGTGCTGGACTGCAATGATAAATAAGGGGCAATTTGCATTGTATGGCTTCTAAACCATTAAAAGTTTGTTATTCATTTAATAGACGACAATGGATGTGATGCCAATGTTACATATAACATAGTAAATTGGGAGGATCTTCGATCACCTGATGCCGCGCTAGTTATATATTAAAACATTATTTAATACAATGACAAAGCCTAGAATCAATTGTAAACGACTTTTATAACAGGCAAGGTGTTGTAAGTGGTTGAGCAGCTGCCATACTGCGATCCACTGAAGCTTATCCTTTGCTTGATGATTCGATAAAAAATCAAACCAGATATATATATATATATATTTATTATATATTATATGTGTGCATATGCGCATATATTATTGTA
>JBAMBJ010002134.1:0-53754 GCA_037043495.1 Drosophila recens
CAGGGACATGGCATCATATTTACATGAAAGTGTTGGCTGGATATGAGACTGCACAAGAGACAAACAGGTAACAATAAGCACAATAATGCTTACAATTTGACCAATTGTACAGACTCGCAGGTGCACACAAAAAACATAGAATTAATTGTGTCTTTTCTTTTCTTTTCAGGATAAATGGCAAAGGTAAGTATATAAAAAACTACTCTCGCTGGTCAAGACTTTTTTTTTTTTTTTCCCTGGTAAGTATTAATCAAAATATTTTAAAAAATCAAAGTGACTAATAAAAATGACTTTCTATTTTCAGAGACGCAAACAGCTGTTTTAAATGGGCCTACAGGGGCTGCGTGTGTAATGGCAAGGTAACTATATAACATATATTTATATACAATTAACTATTTCAAAGATTGTTTCTTCTCGTTCTTACAGCCTTTCTGTGGACCCTTGGTCGCCAGTCGCCGTGTGTTGGCCGCCATCGAGTTGTTGTAATCCCTCGACGCTGCTGCTCTTCTTCTCCCAGTTGGTGATTGTGTTTGTGTTGTTGCTGCTGCCTTTGCCATGGCCAAGGCAAAGGCGGCATTGTTGTTGCCGATTGTGATGTGGAAATGCCCCAAATGAGCATCAAGTGTGTTGTGGCCAGCAGGCAGCAGTACTGCAAGATGCGCCCATATGCATCTGGGACTGCCGCTGTGGCCACAGTGATTGTGCGTGTATTGGCCAATCTGGCCGTCGTCGTTGATGCTGCCGCTGCTGTTGCTGCCGCTGCTTCTGTTCCGGTTGATGGTGATGCTGATGGCTTCCTGTTGCCCAGGAGGGGCAGCAGAAGCCATGTAGTTGCCTCATGGACAACTGTCCATGAGATGAAGGATGCCACAGGGTGCTGAGTGTCAGCCGCCACGCCGCATCTGTGGCCTGTGCCGGAATGGTTGCTGCTGCTGCGGCTGCTGCTGCTGTTTTTGGCCCATTTGAGGATTTCTCGACAGGATTAGTGGCTTCCAGGTGGACCAGAGGTGATCCAACTGGAGGAATTTTGGTTTGCCCGTCATCGTTATTGCATTTCTTTGCAGGCATTGATGCCTGCAAATAATCAAAAATGTGTATTTTAAAAATTCTAATAATTTCTCACATGTTTGCAGGTGCTGCCAGGAAAGATGCCCAATGGACAGCCAGTTGCCGTGAGAACGGCATTTTGATGCACCCGGCACATGGAGAATCAATTGCTGCAGCTCAGGAGAACTCCCTCGCCGCCGTCTCTGCCAGCTGGTGCGTATGGGAACGCACTGGCAATTGGATAATGATGCTGTATCAGGGTATGAGCCATCGTCGTCGTCGCCGTCGTCAGCGCCAGTATGGCCATATGGATGTGGAGTGCCACAGGAGTTGCGTCACAGTGAGTTGTTGCATTTGTTGTTGTCCACAATCTGCCGCCACCGCTGGAGCTGCCACTTGCTCCAGCATGCGGTATGATATGGACGATGAATAGCAGACATCATTTTGTTGCAGCTGCTGCTGCTTATTGAAGCAATTGATTGCAAAACAAAGTGCTGCCAGACACGGCGCTGCCATGCGTCGCATGTGGCAGCTACTTTGCTTTTTTCTTGTTGTAGAGCTGTGCTTTGTTGTTGTGGATCCTCCGGAACACAACTGCACAGCCCCTAAGATTTGTGGTGCTGGTGTTCGCGATGGCCTTGCAGGTTGCGGGTTGCAGGTTGGCGGTGGCCAAAGCGGGTGTGTATGTGTGGCTTCAGCGCAGAACGTCATGTATAAGTCATGTACGTCACATATAGCGCCTTTGAGCCGTCAGGTGTGAATGTATTAGTATTAATGCCAAGGGTTTGTGTTGATGCGATGCGATACTGGTTGCCAACCATTCCGAGTATCCATGCCAGGTATGATGTGCTGCTCCAGTCTCTTTGGCGTTTAGCTGGAGCAATTGTTGTCGTTTTGGCTGTGTAGAAGTAGCCGGTGTGAAGAGTATGTTGAATTGGCTGTATGGTAGCCGGTGTGAGGAGTGTGTTGAAGCCGGTGAGAAGTTTATGTCGAAGCCGGTGAGAAGATTATGTTGAAGCCGGTGAGAAGTTTATGTTGAAGCCGGTGTGAAGTGTGTGTTGTGGCCGGTAGTCGTAGCCGGTGTGACAATGTTGTTGCATTAGCCGGTGTGCTGAGTATGTTGTGGCCGGTAGTCGTAGCCGGTGAGAAGAGTAGTTCATAGCCAGTGTGAAGTGTATGTTGTGGCCGGTTGTCGTAGCCGGTGAGAAGGGTAGTTCATAGCCGGTGTGCTGAGTATGTTGTGGCCGGTTGTCGTAGCCGGTGTGAAGTGTATGTTCTGGCCGGTGGTCGTAGCCGGTGTGACAATGTTGTTGCATTAGCCGGTGAGAAGTGTAGTCAAAGCCGGTGTTGTAAGTATGTTGTGGCCGGTAGTCGTAGCCGGTGTGACAATGTTGGGCTGGCTGTAATGTAGCCGGTGTGAGAATGAGGCGATTTATAGCCGGTGTGATGTTGCAGTGTTGTAGCCGGTGTGAAGATGTGGAATAGTAGTAGCCGGTGTGAGAATGTGGCAATTGTAGCCGGTGTGATGTTGTAGTATTAGCCGGTGTGTATTACTCAAAAATGAGACAGAATAAGAGATATTTGGTAGTTAATATGTCCAAATCAATGTTAGAGTCAATTATGGCAAGTAAGTATGGCCTGTCGGGTGGCTTACGGCGTTTAAGCTCGATTGGCCATATACGTTTTAAGCGTCTATTTGTATTTTTATACAATGGTTTAGTTAACCTATTTGGATGCCCGTCAAGTCGATTCCAATAATTTGATGCATGCAATTTTAATAAATCCCAAATGGATATGATATTTAGGTCTGTGTGAATTGTTTAATTACTGACATAATATGGCGGAGGGCCGGCTATAAGGCGAAGTGCCTTTGATTGGCAAGTTTGAATTTTTCGCAAATGCGTATCAGAGGCGCATCCATATATTTCAATGCCATATTGCCAAGTTGGCGCTATTATTTGTTTGTAGATTAAAATCTTATTTGAGCGTGATAGTCGCGATTGAGCGTTTAAAAGCCAATTGTATTTGGTAATTTTTGAGTTAATTGATTTTTGTGTCACATGTATGTGATGTGACCAAATTAATTTTCTGTCCAGGTGAAGACCAAGATATTTTACATGATTATCAGCTGGTATTTTAATATTATTAAGCGAAACGTCTGGCCAAACTATTCGATTTTGAAGTGAGAATGCAATATGTTTTGATTTATTTAAATTTATTTTTATATTCCATTTATTGGCCCAAATTTGAAATTTGGCAAGATGACGCTCCATATAATTGGTAATGTATGGAAAGTGGCCACTTATTAAAAAGGCCGTATCATCAGCATAAGTTGCTGTGAGTGTATCACTCGCGTTATATTGAATTGTATCATGCGTCGTTGGCATATCATGTGTGAAAATGTTATAAGGCAGTGGCGCCAATACGCTACCCTGCGGTACACCGGCCAATATTGGCCGTACACTCGAGAGTATGCCACGATCTTTGACGGTAAATGAGCGATAAGAAAGGAATGATTAAAGTACTTCATATAATGAATGTGTGATATGTGTATGCAATTTGTACAGGAGACCGTCGTGCCATTGGAGACCACCGTCGTGGTGGTCCACGACCACCGTCGTGGTGGTCCACGACCACCGTCGTGGTATCATTGTGACTGAGGCAAGTTTCCAAGCCGATGGAAAATAGCGTAAGCGCAAAAGGCAATTGAAAAAATGTAAAAGAAACATAATTGCTCTGTGTGAAAGTGATTTAAGGATGAAATTATCAATCCTATCATTGCCTAGTGCCTTATTCAGTTTCAATTGTTTAATTGCTGATTTTATTTCATTGAATGTTACATGTCGTATTTTCGAATTTGAATTTGAATTCATGTTATCGTTGTTGTTGTTGTTGTTGTTGTTGTTGATAGTATTGGTAATATTGGTAGTATTTAAATTTGCTAATTTTATCATTTGTACATGTTCGCTTGGACTGAAATTAAAAGGTTTAAATCTATTTTCTAATTCATTGGCAAAGGCTTCAACCTGCTCGCTAGCAGTTAGCCACCAATTGCCCTGTTGATTACTTACAGGCACATGCATATGGGGCTGCTGTTTTAGACCCTTGCTTTCGCGCCACAAGTTAAAGCCACCCTTTTTATTTGGATCAGCGTTTGTAAGAATATTATTGAAATGCTCAGATCGACAATGTTGTAGTAATTGTTTTAATTGACGACTCGTTTGCTGCCATGCTAAACGATCATCAAAATGTCTGGTTCTGGTATAGCGTTTTCTTAGACGACGTTATAAGCGTATCATCTCCATGATTTCGGCCCTAATCGGTGGGCGCGAGAGGTCCGATGGAGGGCGTTGTCGAGTTGGAAATTTCTTTGATGACGATGATGATGCAACACTTGCTGCTTCATATATTTTATTTGTGAATGCATTTAATATATCATCTGCATCCTCTGTGGAGCGAATTTCAAAATTTAAATGCACATTATTATTTAGATATTTCTGAAATTTTTTAAGATTAGAGAAGCGCGTTAGGAGTCGGGCATTTTGATAATTTATTAAATTCGAACAAACGGATAGGTCAATGATCAGCGGAATGTGATCGCTAGACAAGTCCATTTGTCGATACATTTTCAAATGTTGTGGTGATATACCATTGAATATTGCAAAATCTATAACGGATGGAATATTATTGTTGCCGGGGAAATGCGTTGGTTCACCAGTGGATAGAATATTGTAATTGTTATTGTTTAATATGAAATTTGAAATTAATTTGCCACGCGGGCACCTACGATAATTGCCCCAAAGGCGATCTTTCGCATTCCAATCACCGACGATCAAGCAATTGGGACCGATTTTATTAAAGAAATTATCATACATTGATTTTGTTATTGGATATTTAGGGCCCGGTGGCCAATAGCATGCGACAATGCTAATTGGGCCGAGCTCAGTTTGTATTGAAATACTTGCAGCTTGAACATAACTCTCTGATACTGCTGGAAGTGGTTGATATGTTAAAGTTCTGGATACAATTATGGCTGCACCGCCGATATGAAGTCTAGAATTTTTTGTATTTGCAGTTATTATATTATAACCAGGTATATGAATGTATGAATTATTATTAAAATGCGTCTCACTGACTAACATTATATCGATGTAATTTGGAGAAAGAAAATAGATAAGTTCGTCGATTCGACGCGAAATGCCATTTGCATTCCAAATGCATAAACGTATGCCAATCATTCAATGGCCGTTTGACAGGTAATTTTCACGTTAATCAAATCAATAATAATAGTAATAATAATATTAATATTAGTATCGATACAGGCGACGGAATAAATTATTAATTGTAAGCCTGCTGTCGCAATGACAGAAGCATAATCAGTAATAATAATAACATTATTGTTATTTTGTTGCAGTGGAAATGGCGATGACGATGCCGATGTCGATGCCGATGCTGATACATCATATTGATGTTTTAATTTCTTTTTCTTTTTCTTGGTCTTGGCCCTGGTCATGTTATGGTGTGAGTATGAGTATGAACTCGAAAGTTTTTACATTTTTTTTTTAAATTTACCTCTTTTTTGTTTATTTATTTATAATAATATAATATGCATGCATGCATTGCACTATTGTTATTATTATTCAATTTTCAACTGACGTTTTTTAAGCAATTAAATAAATAAATTAACTTAACTGTTTTGATGTATGATTATGTGATGTGATGTGATGTGTGATGTATGTTGTATGTTTCTCGATTCTTCTCGATTCGATTCCACACGGACAGCAAAAGCAAAATTGCAAAAGCAATATTGATGATGATGATGTTGTTGTTTGATTGATCCAGCAGCATATATATATATGTATGTACACATACACGACACTGCACTGCACTGCATGTACAGCACACTGACTGACTGCGACTGCAAAAGTACTGCACTGCACAATGTACAATGTAATGCACGACTAATGCACGATATCAAAGTTATATTTTATAAATTTTTCAACTCCCGTTTGCGATAATTTCGTTTACACATTTTCAACTGCATGCGCATGCGCATATTCAATGCCTATTTTCTTCGACTCTTCGACTGAATGTTCGCAACTCGCAACTGAACTGTACTGTCATCAACTGCTCAACTCCCTCTCAACTGAATGCCCATTACTATAACAATATACCAAGTTACCTCTTTTTACGCAGCAAATATTCAAATTCACCACAACAAAAAATGCGAAAACAGTTAAATGGCCAAATATTCAAACACATCCATACACATACACATACATATATATACATATACATATATAACGAAAATGGTAGCCATCATCACCACACACACACAATTTTCCCCGAAAATCTAAATTCTGCAATTATCCAACTGCGCAGGCATATTGCATTATCTACATACACTAGCCAGAAAAACTATGCGTACAGCCTTATTTTTGCTTTAACAGCTATGTTAGTGAAGTTATCCCAGTAAAAAAAATATATTTGAAAAAGTCGTTCAAATTCCGTTTAAATGATGCAAAAATATTTTAACCCATTAAGTACCCATTGAATATTTTGAGTTCAAAAAAGTCAATTTTTCAATTTTTTGCTCGATTTTTTCCAAAAAATGTTGGGATGCAAAAATTCTTGAAACAATTCTAGGAATGATTGCAAAAAAAAATTTTCAAAAATATTTTTGTTAGTATTTTTTAAAATTGTTAGAAAATCCTAAAAATTACCATTTTAACCCATTTTTCATCATTTTCATGCAAAAAGTGCCTTTTTTGCAGTTTTCAAACAATTTTAAAAAATACTAACAAAAATATTTTTGAAAATTTTTTTTTGCAATCATTCCTAGAATTGTTTCAAGAATTTTTTTGCATCCCAACATTTTTTGGAAAAAATCGAGGAAAAAAGTTGAAAAATTGACTTTTTTTTGAACTCAAAATATTCAATGGGTACTTAATGGGTTAAGAATATTTTTGCATCATTTAAACGGAATTTGAACGACCTTTCCAAATATATTTTTTTTACTGTGATAACTTCACTAACATAGCTGTTAAAGCAAAAATAAGGGTGTACGCATAGTTTTTCTGGCTAGTGTATACATACACACATACACACACACAATACGCTCTAATTCCAATTAGAGACTGACTCTGCCTGCCTATACATTCAACATCTATATATTAACATAATTCATTAAATATTAACTAAATTACAATTTTTTAAACGCGGTCCCCAACATATTCCCTACATCTAACTTAATAACCAAAAACATATACCCTAACATTTACCATTTAAGAGAAAAAACTATGCGCCAAATCACTATTTTTACAAAATCCAATACACAATACACAATACCTTTAGTATGCTTTTTTTTTAAATATTAACTAATTTACAATTTTTTTTACTTAGTTGACAAGATATTTGACTCAACTAACTGAAAGCCTTACAACATATACCCATTTAATTCCCATTTCTCTAAAAAAACTATGTGCCAAATCACTATTTTTAACAAATCCAATACACAATACAAATTCATTTCATTCAAATTATACATATTTATTACTAATTATTCAATGTAATGTACTTAATTAAACAAAAAACAATAAGAAAAAGAATTAATATCAAATTAACATAACATTGTTCATTATTCACTATACATTATACATTATACATTATACATTATACATTATACATTATACATTATACATTATACATTATACATTATACATTATACATTATACATTATACATTATACATTATACATTATACATTATACATTATACATTATACATTATACATTATTCAAAAAAGGCAAACTTAATAATATTGAACATAAAATATATTCTATATACTAATGACAAAGTTATTCCATATGTACTTAATATTATTAAACATTTTACATTATAGTTTTCTTGTTGTAGAGCTGTGCTTTGTTGTTGTGGATCCTCCGGAACACAACTGCACAGCCCCTAAGATTTGTGGTGCTGGTGTTCGCGATGGCCTTGCAGGTTGCAGGTTGCAGGTTGGCGGTGGCCAAAGCGGGTGTGTATGTGTGGCTTCAGCGCAGAACGTCATGTATAAGTCATGTACGTCACATATAGCGCCTTTGAGCCGTCAGGTGTGAATGTATTAGTATTAATGCCAAGGGTTTGTGTTGATGCGATGCGATACTGGTTGCCAACCATTGGCCGAGTATCCATGCCAGGTATGATGTGCTGCTCCAGTCCCTTTGGCGTTTAGCTGGAGCAATTGTTGTCGTGTTGGCTGTGTAGAAGTAGCCGGTGTGAAGAGTATGTTGAATTGGCTGTATGGTAGCCGGTGTGTTGTTGTTGAGCTGGCTGTATTGTAGCCGGTGTGAGGAGTGTGTCGCAGCCGGTGAGAAGTTTATGTTGTAGCCGGTGTGAAGTGTATGTTGTGGCTGGTAGTCGTAGCCGGTGAGAGGAGTAGTTCAAAGCCGGTGTGAAGTGTATGTTGTGGCCGGTAGTCGCAGCCGGTGAGAAGAGTAGTTCATAGCCGGTGTTGTAAGTATGTTGTGGCTGGTAGTCGTCGCCGGTGAGAGGAGTAGTTCATAGCCGGTGTGATGTGTATGTTGTGGCCGGTAGTCGTAGCCGGTGTGATGTTGTGTTGTTTACTCAAAAGAGAGAGAGAAAAAGAAAAGGGGGGAGTCAGTGTGAGAGAAGAAATTTATTATGATTTGATTTCCTGTAGGCGATGATAAAGTCTGAAGGTGCAGAAGGTTCGATTCCTTATCGAGTCGTAGACATTAATGTGGTAGATGAAGAATTCTTGGGATGACAGATCTAGTGGATAATAGGCGATGCTGACGATGATGTGTGGATGGAATTTAATTTGATTTCTATTGATAATAGAGTGTTGCTGCGATCGCTGGATGTTGGTTAGACGAGGTTGGCGATGTATTGTGTGATTGAGTGTTAAAGTTGAAGTTGAGCTGCCAATGCACAAGATGTTTTGAATGGCATTGCCCATACTGGTGGTGTTGCGACGATAAATTGGCATCCTCCGATGCTGTGGCCTTATTTGTCTTATTCTTTTAATTATCATATTATTGGTGTTGTTTAGCGCCGTCCTTGTAGTGCATTGCTGACGGCGAAAGATTTTGATGCTTTTCATTGTAACAGTTGCATTTGGTGGTATGCACGAAGCATGTAGCATCAGTAAGCAGTGTCTGTCCTGAAGGAACGATGCAAGCAGCTGAGCCGGGTGGATTCGGCGTCGATTCTGGTGATCCTGATGTTCAGGCTGGAGCAGAGGCAGAGGCTGAGGCCGAGGCTGTGGCTGAGGCTGATGCCGATGTTGGCGATAAGGATCGCTGCATGGCTGGTAAGCGCGACGAACCATAGTTGATGCTGTTGTTATTGTTGTTTTGATGTTTTATGACTGTCGGTGCGTTTTATGTTGTGATTACTTTTTGATTTGAGAAAAAAGTATTTTATGTACATGTACGTGTACGTTGTGTGATTTTAGCTAAGATAATTGCCATTGCCAATACTAGTTTCTAATTATTTAATTTTTACTCTAAGTTGTAAATTCTAATTCGGATGCATGCATGTTGTTTTTCCCTTTTCCTATTTCCTATTTCCTATTTCCTTTTTTTTTCACCCAGAAGTGGGAGTGGGAGTAGGAATGGAAGTGGGTGTAGGAGTGCGATTAAGTATTTCTAATATAATACGCATTTGTGTTTGTATATCGGCAATTGCCTCTGAATGCTTTTGCAGAACTTACTATCAGTGGATAATGATTTGCCGCTGATGCAGTTTGATTTGAATTATTAATGTTAATCAATTCCTGATATTCATTTGTGTTCAAGTTTAAGTTTAAGTTTGTGTTTGTGTTTGTCGTCATCGTGTTCATTGTGTTTGCCATGTTTGAGGGCTTAGTTTGATTTGTTGTTTGTTCTTTATGTTCTTTTTGTTGTTGTTGTGGCCGAGATTGGGATCGTTGACGGCGATTTGCCTGACTAACGTTCCGTTGTTGTTGTTGTTGTTTTGTAGTTTGTTGTGTCTTTGTCTGTGATTGTGATTGTGTTTGTCTTTGTTTTTGTGATTGTGATTGATTATATAATTTGCTATTAAGCAGTTTCAATAAGTAGGGGCAACCGCCGAAATTGGCCGTATGATTGCCAGAACAATTACCGCATTTAGCAGGTAGCATATTTGATTTTTGACAATCTTTAGTCAAATGTTTAAGTCCGCATTTAACGCAGACAGGCTCGCGATGGCAATAATTACCAGTATGATTGTATTTTTGACACCGTCGACACTGCACCAATGATCCGGCCCTGTTGCGCCACTCAACACGCACCGAATATTGGCACAATGTTGCAATATCAAATATTTTGGAATTATTTGAACCGTTCGGTTCCAGTTCAATAAAGTGAAGATTGGGTGAGAAGAGTCCGGTGCCGGTTTTATTTTTAAAAACCGGCAAATAAACACTTCGCACCGAAAAGCCAAGTTTAGTTAATTCATCTTGAATACGCTCAATGGGCGTTGAAAAGTGTATGCCTCTGATGGCAATACGTATTGATCTTTCCGTACGTGGCTGGTATGTATGATATTGTGTATTTTTTTAATTAAAGAAACGTATTAACGAACGATAAAAGTCTGCAGATTCACAATGGAATCGAAGTAAATTCGGTCCACCGATTTTTATGATGTATCCCGTGCTTGGGATAATCTTATTGATTTGTCCAGTCAATTCTAGAAAGTCGCCTGAGTGATTTATCCAGATTTGTGGGACTCTAGGTAGGGATGCTCTTGTAGCATTAGTTTGATTTGTTGTTGTTCGTTGTGGTGGTGGCGGTGGTGGTGGCGGCAAGCCACCCTAGCCACTAGCCACAGGAACAGCAATAACTGCTGTATCGTCATCACTATGTATTTCAATTGTGTCCATATTATCATTGTCATTGTCATTGTCCATATTATCATTATCATTTTCATTTTCATTCTTATTTTCATTGTCAGTGGCAGTATTGTTTGCGGCAAAATTTCTGCCTGCGTCTACCTGCTCTGTGCGTGAGCTATAAGATTTGGCGCGTGTCACAATGCGCGAAACATTGCGTCGCTTCTCTCTCATATAGTGCGTATTGGATGAATGTTTTTGTTTTAATTTTAATTTAAATGTTGTCAATTTGACAGCCGTTGTTTGGTCAGAATTTTTGTTTGTTTCATAGTCATTGTTGTTGTTGGTATTTAAATTTAAATTTGAATTAGTAGAATGTTGCGTGTATGCAAATGTTGGTGAGAGCGATGTATTTGAGACAACGGACGAGGCTGTACTCAAAATTATACCCAAATTTGGGCTAAAATTACTACCTGAAGTGTCTGAAGTGTCAACGGCAGAAGGCGACATCTCAGAGGATGCAATTTGAGCAAACGTTTTTGTTTGTGTTTGAAAGTTATTTTCTGCTATTGTTGTTGTTGTTGTTGTAGTAGTTGTTGTAGTTGTAGTTGTAGGCGTATATGCCATGTGTGTATGTGTAGCAGTAAGAGTAGGGGTTAAAATACGTTTTACCGACGGCAAAACGCAAGTCTGTTCAACTGCAGCTTCTGCTGCTGCCGTTGTATCGTCATTATCGTCATTATCGTCGTCATTATGTATATGAGTCTGAGTCTGAGTCTGAGTATCGTCCTCCGATTCTCTATTTGATAATATTTCAATTAGTCTATTGACTGCTATTTGAGATTTTGTTGATAGCTTACGCATTTTTTCAATTGATCTATCTGATTTAATTGATATATTATCGCTTGATCCATTAGAATCGCCAACACCAACAACATCAGCATCAACATCAACATCACCACCACCATTACCTGATGGCAACGGCAATGGAGACGGCGACGACGACGATGACGGCGACGGCGATGGCGATGGCGTTGGCGACACTGTCGAGCTCGATGAAGCATCATTTTGACATTTTGTCTTTTTCATATTCTTTTTGTTATTGTTATTCTTTTTGATCTTGTTCTTGTTCTTGTTGTTATTGGGCATGATATTGTTTATTGGTTAACACACACAATATATGAATGATGTATTTAAAAGAAAAAAAGTGTAAAATAAAATTATACACACGATATGATAAGTGTTTTAATGAGAAAGCGAAAGAAAAGTTCTACATTCTACATATTACGTATTACGTATTATATATTACATATAACATATGCATGCATCACGAGTATGTTTCAAAATTATTCAATTTCAATTTCAATTTTTCAAAGTCAAAAAAGTCAAATAGTCAAAGTAAATTAAGCAATAACAATTAACTCAACTGTTTTGATGTATGATGTATGTTTATGTGATGTGATGTGATGTGTGATGTGATGTGTGATGTATGTTGTTGTACGTATATGCTGTATGTTTCTCGATTCTTCTCGATTCCACACGGACAGCAAAAGCAAAATTGAGTCAAAATTGAGTCGTCGTCGTCCTCCTCCTCCAATTGATGATGATGATGATGTTGTTGTTTGATTGATCCAGCAGCGCATATATATATATATATTAGGGTGTCCCTTATTTGGTCAAAGTCAAGTCAAGTCATACGGGCTAGTTCTGTTCATTAGGTCCTAAAGCACTCAGAAATAAATTTTTACCTCAATCGGAGTATGATAACCCGTGCCGACTTGGATCGGAAAATTTAAAAATTATATAGGACAAAAAAAAATTTTTGTTTATTTTTTTATTTTTATTTTTTTTTATTTTTTTATTAGGTCCTAAAGAACTCAAAACCAAGTTTTCACTTTAATCGGAGTACGATAACCCATTCAAATTTGCATTAAAACATGAAAGAACAGTGCTTTAACACTGATTATACATTTTTCGATGATTTTTCATGTTTCGATGCAAATTTAAATGGGTTATCGTACTCCGATTAAGGTGAAAACTTGGTTTTGAGTTCTTTAGGACCTAATAAACAAATAAAAAATTAAAAAAATAAAAAAAAAATTTTTTTTTCCCATATAATTTTTAAATTTTCCGATCCAAGTCGGCACGGGTTATCATACTCCGATTGAGGTAAAAATTTATTTCTGAGTGCTTTAGGACCTAATGAACAGAACTAGCCCGTATGCGTTTAAAAATATTGATTTTGACCAAATAAGGGACACCCTAATATATATGTATATACACATATACACGACACTGCACTGCACTGCATGTAAATTAATTAAAGATGTGCTGGTCCAGCGATGAACTAGGCGTTGAAGGCAGGTCCAGCGTTGATTGCGTAATTATAATCTTCTTATGACGATTACGTTGGAGGGCTTGACTTCACCCCCTTTCTACTCACTGGCCTTGTGGCTCAGCAATGATCAGAAAATATAACAAATTTATTTACGGCAGTGTGCCGGAGTAGTGCGGGTTTATTCTTTAAACTTCGATACAAAACTAAACTGTATTACAAAATTGGATTAAAGCTAAACCTAAAAGTTGGGCGCATGAGCTACAACGCTACAGCCGGCAAGCCGACTCAGCATAAGCGATAACGCAGATACTTGCAGCATAGTCAAGTATCAGGTTACCGATGCTGACCATTGTGGTCGGGGCGCTGAACTCATGCGTCAGCGGAATATGGTTGGAGTAAATGTGCAAATATTATTATTGTGCAAGATTCTTATACAAAGTATTTATGTGCAATTCTTATGTGTTAACTACTCCCCCCTCAAGTTTATGACCGTCCTCGGTCACTTTGTAGCTGTTGATGACCATTTGTGCCTCTCGCGAAGCCTGTTTCCTTTTTGTGATATGCCATATGATGATTAAGCCACTTAGGATGATGCTGAGAGCAACGCCGACAATAGTCCACATATTGGATGAGTCGGCGGACGCCAACTCGTCTTTGAGTTCTTGGATGACACGAAGGTTGTTATTGTTCATCCTATGAAGTTGAGGCATACTCAAAACTGGGTCATGACTGACGATGTTGAGTAGTGGTGACCCTGCTATGCCTGGCGCCTTATTTAATATCTCACGCTGGTTCACATATTCTGTGCCATTGATGGTTGCGGAGAAACGGAAGGTGACGAGGTATGTTCCGTTCGTGGTTATCTCTGGGCCATTGTCTGTACTGACCCTTGCTGTGCTCTCGTTGATGATTATGATTCCATCATCCACTTGCGAGATAGGCTTCAGGTGGCTTGGTTGCGTGCGGCAGGAGGCAGCGCCGCTAGCATGCAGTGCTCGTGCACAGGTTTCTTGGTGTCATTTCCTTACAAACGGATGCGAATGTTGTTGTTACGCACTCGTTAACCGCTAAAACATCGTTTTTGCATTCGGCTACTATGTCATCTTGTAGTTGCAGCGTGACATGTTGATGAGATACTGGGAAGATGATGACCTTGGTACAGATGAGTTTAATTCTTGGGTAGGCTATGAGTATATGAACCATGTTCTCGGACTGTAGGACTTTAATTTCTGATGCTTCAGTTAGGCTTACTATGGGGATCTCTACAGGGTGTTCATTTAAAATTGTCTTCAAATCTTCGTGATTAAAAATAGTGGGATTTATTATGCCAGCCTTAGCTAATGTAATTGTGAGTATCAAGTTTGAGATTTGGTCTATTAACATTCTATTTCTCGCTAATAGTGTTTCATATAAATGCGGTGTATCAACTAGCTCTTTCTTCTTTGCTTTAACTATTTCATTTATAGCATCTGTGAGTTTATTAATTTGTTTCTGTGTTTCTGAATTAATCACTATTTGCCTATTGTTTGCATCAATTAACTTCGATTCGGACCACCTAACCTTCTCAAAATCGGCCGCATCTGGCGTGCCTGCTATTACCTTTAGCGCTGAGCCTAAAAAGTCTAGGCTCCTTGCCATTCTATGGTGCACTCTTACCACGGACAACAAATTTCTAATGTGTTCTACGTCGACATCTAATAATTTTCGCATATGCGATTGAGGGAATAATTCTGTTAATTTAGCTGTCTCATCTGTCATGATAGTGAATTCTGTCAAGTTGCTTGAATGCCTTAAATAGTCCCTTTGTTCCCATACCAACACTTTCCCTTCTATTACCGGAATGTAGTTGGAGTGGGTGTAGTCGATAATCCGACAATGTGCTACCCCTAACAGTACCAGGACCGCAAGTTTAAACCTGCGAAAGAATAGAGAAGGAGGGAGTAAGAACCATTGTGCGCTTAATTGTCAATCTTAGCCTATGCGATTTTTTCGCGTGTAAGTAAATGCTATTTAAGGTTGTCCTTATGGACCACCCTCCCTTTAATAAGAACAGACGTTCCTAGGTCTGCTTGGATCGCTTCCTCTGTGCAAAGGGGTGTTAACTTATTTCCCAATCTTTTATTGTTCTTTACGAACACTTTTTCGCCTACCTCAAAAACTCTATTTTGCCTATTCGGGTTGGATCTCTCAATGTTGCCACGTTGGGCTTTTGCGATTTTATTTTTAATTGTCTGCCTGAGCTCGTTTGACGCCGCATGAAGTACATCGATCGGGGTTTGATCTGTGACCGAATGTACGGATCGGTTGTAGGCTACTGTTGCCCTCAGAATTAGCTCAACTGTATCATCAGACATTTTGTCAAGTCTAAAAGATCTAGCTATGTCTGCAAGAGTGCTATGAAAGCGCTCTACTTGCCCATTCGAACAACTGTGAAGAGGTGGTGCATTCACAATGTCTATGTTATATCCGTTCTTTAAAAGCGTTCTGATAGTCTCTGAATTGAAGGCGGCTTCATTGTCGCAATAAATTGTTTTCGTTTGAGGAAACAAGTTTAAAAGTTGAATAATGGTAATTTTCACATCCATTATAGTGCGAGACGCGAGCGGTTGTACAAAGGCAAATTTCGAGAACTTGTCAACACAAGTTAAAAACGATTTTTTGTCCGTTGAGAAAATGTCGATGTGGAGCATTTCTCCAGCATATGAAGGAATTGGCGTTTCCCCAAGCATCTGTTTCTTTGGGTGCCTATCGTGTTTTGCTTTTGTACATGTTTTGCAATTTATTACCACTTCGTTGGTCAACTTCGCCATTTTTGGAAAATAATAATCGCGAAGGATTTGTTTCATATTTTCCTGAGCGGCCTTATGTGCGCGATTGTGTTCAGTGGTGATAATTTCAATTTGCTCACCTTTGTCCGTAATGTCTACAACCAAATTCTTGCAATGCCAGAATTTAGTCGCCGGAAAATTTAATACTAAATCGTGTTGTATACTGGCTAACGTTGGCAAGTCGCAGTAAATCGCGTTTACTGAGTTGGTGTTAACTAGTGGTTTGATTATTTCAAATAGGCTGCTTTTATTAGTGAAATTTATAATGTGTCGGATTTTCCTGCCGAAAAGTATGATATCTCTTTTTAGGGGAAATTTGGCCTCTTCGGGAACAAACTGGTTCTTGAAACAATTTAACGGCTTTTCTGTTGAATCAACCGTGTAGGTTAACGATAGTTCGCTGTGAATCGTCGCAGCGTCTGATTGAACTTCATTTTCCAAGTTATTTACATTCTGCCGGGACAGGGCATCTGCCACGAAGTTTTCTTTGCCGGGCTTATAGAACACTTTTGCGTTGTGTTCATCAATGAATGATTTCCACCTTCTGACTTTCGCATTTGTGTTTCTGTCGGAGACAGCGAAGGTAAGGGGTTGGTGGTCTGTAAAGATGTTGATTTCTTTTGACCCATACAGGTAATTTTGCAATTTACCCAAAGCCCATACAATGGCTAACAACTCCCTTTCATTTGTGGCATAGTGCGTCTCACTTTGCTTTAGTGTTCGCGATATCATGGTGATTGGTTTTCCCCCTTGGGAAAGAACCGCACCGATGCCGTGCATGGAAGCGTCGGTGGTTAAATCGAACGGTTGTTTAAAATCCGGGTACATGAGGATAACATCCTCGGATGCCAGGATGTTCTTCAGATTCTCGAAGGCGTTTCGTTGAATTTCATTAAATTTAATTTCTATCTTCTTGGACATATGCTTACTAACCGAGCCATTTTCTCCCTTGAGTATGTTAGTCAATGGCCTTGCTATTGCCGCAAAGTCCTTAATGAACCCTCTGCAATAACTAGCTAAGCCAAGGAATGATCTTAAACTAAATAAGTTTTTAGGTTCAATATATTCTTGTATGGCCTTAACCTTTTCTGGGTCAGATTTTGCCCCGTTTTTGGTTACTACAAAGCCCAAGAATTCGACGCTTTCTTTAAAAAACTTCTTTTTTTCTTGTGCTACCCTCCTATTGGCATCGCTTAAGCATTTCAAAATTGTGTCAATATGTTTCACATGGTCGGTTTCGTTTTCAGAAAAGATTATTACGTCATCGACGTAAACATAACATATCTTTCCTATATGCTCCCTTAGGATGTCGTCAATGGCTCTTTGAAAAATGCTCCCCGCATTCTTCAAGCCGAAGGGTAGGCGGCAAAACTCATACTTTCCGCCGTTTACCGAGAACGACGTTTTTTCGCGGTCTTGTTCTGCTAGGTAAATCTGATGGTACCCCGACTTTAAGTCCAGGGTTGTGAAAAACTTTGCCTTTCCTAGATTCGCTAGAATCATTGGGATGCTCGGCATCGGGTATCGATCGGCTATAGTTCGCTCATTTAGCTTCCTAAAGTCAATTACTAACCGTTTCTTTTTATTACCATTGTTATCGACTCCTTTTTTGTCAACAACCCATACTGGGCTGTTATATGGGGATTTCGATGGTCTAATGATACCATCTTCGAGTAGTTGCTTGATTTCGTTGTTTACAAAATCAGAGACTCCATTTGGGTACGGATATAGTTTCGTATAGATTGGTTCATTATCTATGGTGCGAATCGTGGCAATGACCGAAGTATTAAAGGGTAATGCCTCGTTAGAGGTCGAAAACGCCTTTGACCTTTCCAATATCACGCCTTTGAATTTCTCTTTAACGGACATGGGCACTACTATATCATTAACATCTGTGAAGTTTACACTGTGACAGTAATGGAAGTTCAATTGCTCTGTTTTATTTTGGTACTTCATAATTTTGTTTTTTAAGTCCAATACCGCTCCTGCTTTGTCCAACGAGTCAAAGCCTAAAATGGCATCAAATAAACTTAGTGTGTCAAGCATAAAAAATGGTGAGGTTTGGCCAACAATTTTTAAAAGGCATTTATTTGTTATTTTGCTCGAACCATGTACCGAGCTTACAATGAAGGGTCTTTCGACATGAATTATTTTTTTAGCTCCTTTATGGGCTTTACGTAATTCTTTGCCGCCCCTGTATCCATTAGTATTTTTAAAGTTCTCCCACCCAACTGTCGTTTGATATACGGCAGTCGGGATCGTTCCCTAAAAAATTTAGTGAGTCATCGTCTCCTAGCGACTGAGCGTCTTCCTCAATCTCAATTACAGCAGCCTCTGCTGCGTTTTCATATCTAGGAGCCTCAGCATTGGGGGCACTCTGAACAACATTGTGCAGCTTTTGACGCCTTGGTCCTGTCATTCTATCGGACGAGTTTGGTCTCTTTTGGGCCTGCTCGGCGTTATTTTGAGGTTTAGAGAAATTAGTACGGTGTCTAAACTTAGACGAAGAGTCAACTTCCATTGGCTCCGGTGGTTGTCCCTGTTCATCTTTCTTGCCTTTCTCTTGGTAACTGTTATTTTGTTGTTTCTTGACAAAATGGGGGTTTTTTTCCCCGCCCCGTTCGTCTTTATTATGCTTTCCCTGTTTTGCGTGGGGACGATTTTTATGGTCCTCCTTTGCATGTTCTCTTTCTGCGATGGCTTTCGCGTATGAAGCCGAAAACATGCTACGCTCAATGCTAGCTTCTGCTTCTCTAGCCAACGCTAAAGCGGATGCTAGATCCTTGGGCTGAGCCGGGAAGACAATGGCTTTAAGTGACTTCCTAAGTTCTGTGATGAAGGCGTGAAGCGCATCAGCCCTGACCTCATCGTTAAGAAGCGTTGCTTGTACAGACTCATGGGTCATTATGATTTTGTTAGTAACAAGGGTTAATTTCCTCTCAACTTTGTCGTAATATTCCATTAGGGTCGAGTCACCTTGTCTAACCATTTCGAGGCCTTGCCTCAGAAGTCGTAGAGAAGTTTTGTCAGCATAGGAGCAATCTAGTCTGGCTATGATTGCATCAAAATTCAAGACAGTATTGTGTGATACTAATACCGCTCTGGCTGCTCCTCTAACTTTATTTCTAATGATTGTTACCGCTTGGTAATGCGTGCAACTACCATCAAAGGGTTTAAACAACTCGTAAGCATCGACGGCTGATTGCCTCCATGCTACGTACTCGTCTGACCCGCCGCTAAATTCTGGGACTGATTTTATTATGTCCAATGGAAAATTACAACTGATCTGTGGGTTCACAGAAATTCTTGTGGTGTTTCGATGCACAAGCTATTTACCCGCGCGCTCATAGCGTTAAGCTGAGTTTGGAACCTTTGTTCTTGCTGCGCCAACACTTCTCTAACAGCAGATTTTACTATTGCTTGCACCTGGTTTGGTTCCATGGTGGAGTTCAGTTGGGGTAGCGACATAAGTCCGCGCGACATATCTCCGCCGATCTAAAAACGACATATCTCCGCGCGAAGCTATGTCGTTTTGAAGCGACATAGCTCTGCGCGGAGATGTGTCGTTTGAAAACGACATAACTCCGCGCGGAGATATGACGTTCTTAGTTCGGCGGAGATATGTCGTTTAAAATGCGACATACATAACTCCGCGCGGAGATACGACGTTTTCAAAACGACATAGCTCCGCTGACTTATTAACGAAAAAATAAAAATTAATAAATAAATTTTTTTTTTTTTTATTTATCCATTTCTGGAAAATAGATGAAAAGCCCGGATAAATGAAAAATCTGAATTTAACTCTGTTTCATTTCTTTATTTACATAACGCACATTAATGTGCACACATTTGATTCCTTAGGTATATATAAAAATATTACGAATTGCCTCGTTTACTTCTTGTTGACAGGTTGGACATTTAGGTTGATCACTTTCATTGTTTTCTTGATTGTGGGCAAGAATTTGATCCCAACAGTCACAACAAATATTAACATGGTTGCATGGGCGCAACAAAACAGATTTGGGTTGATAAGGCATACATTACAGGGATTCATTTGAACAATGGAAGCATTAGATAAATGACTTATGTTCGATTCATTCGAGGAAAGCGAAGATGTGGAAGACTTCATTTCGGACGACATTCCCGACAAACTTGATTCGGTATCCACACTGTCGAACAGGTCCTGTTTTGAAAACCTGTCATTTAGGGATACAGTCCGTGTTAAAAAGCCCTGTATATCAATTTCTCCCTTATCAAAAAGATCCATGGCATCCATAATTTTTTGAGCGCGATCCTGAGAACCAAAATTATTGTTAATGTAACCTTATGGACTTAATTATATTTTTTATAGACTTACACGTAATTGCTTTGACTGTGTCTGATTACCAATGCCACCGTTTTGAAAAAGCAGAGCAAATTCGCGACTTTTTTCATATTCGGCATCAATGATACATTGAACGAATTTATAAAAGTGTCCTTTTGCTCGAATTTTGTTGCCCAGGTTCAAATTATATGCTTCAACAGCGCCCGTCGTTCTAGTCGAACGTTTAAACACAGATATGTTTTTAGGTCCTTCCTACAAACATTAAAAAATGAAAGATAAAAAATCAAATTAATCGAGAATAAATAACAGCATACATTTGAAATTATAAAATACCTTTTTAAGCCACTGCTTCGTAAAATATTTTAAAAAGGGAGAAAACATCTTTTTGTCTAAAGCAGTTGCTTGAGTTTTGAGAAGATGAAATGCTTCGACAATTTTTCCATCCGGTAGAAGAGTTAAATACAAAAATTTCATGAATAGCGTATAAGCCTGCTTATTGCATCTAAGCATTTTCTCCAAGCCAGTTGTTTTTTTTGCATTTCTCTTGCAAGCTTGGGTAAAATGGAACCAGCAAGAATAGAAGTTCATATTCGGATGCAAATTTTTTAAAGCGTTTCGCATCGCCTTCTCATAATCAGATATAAACGATGCACCATTCAAGCAGCAAATGTTGGAGTCAACATATGTGAATAAATGTTGGTAACAAAGCTCCGTTTTACGTGTCATCAAAACAAATAAAAAAGGTGTTATCTAAAAAAGGAAATTAAAGTTTAAGTTACTACATGAAACTAAACAAATACAAAAATAGTTACCTTTTGCATATGCTTAACATAAATAATTAATAGTTGCTTAAAGTCCCCGAAAGGGCATACTTTAAAAGTAGCATCTATTAAAAAGTACCGATTCTGCTCCTGAATATTGGCTTGCATCAAGGTGATGACCAAATCAAATGCAGTCGCAAAGTGAAGATCAGGAAAACATTTTTGGCGTATGCCAATTCCGTTTTGTCTAATACACAGAAAAAAATGCAATATACATAAGTTCATACTCTTATTTTAAATGTAGAACAGAATTAGTTATTTATTTACTTATAATATTGAAGCTACGAGGGTAAAGGTCTGTCCCACACACCTCCAAAAAAAAAAAAAAATCCAAAATTAGGCCCAATTTTATGATGAATTTAGGTTTAAAAATTATTTCCGGGTCTTTTACAGTTTATTTTTAAAATTTTTTTGAAATTTTAATAAAAATGAACTATTTTTTTGTTCTCGTGTGCATGTTGAATAATTTTGAACGTTTACCAACACTACCTTTTCCATAATAATTTTTAACGTTTTGGAAGGAAAACAGAGCATTATATTGGATATTTGGGCAAATTTCAATTTCAAAAGAAATTTACGAGCCACGCAGAAAGGGTTCATGAGCTCTTTATGGCAATTGGTAGATTGTATTACCCGTATAAAGAAGCCATAATCAATGAAGATGCTCATGCAATCCTGGTTATTAAAATGTGATTAAAGCGAAAAATTAAAAAAAAAAAATCGCGCGATTTATACGGGCCATACAATCTACCGCTTTAATATCACACTAACCCCCTCCTCCACCGTCCCAAATGATCTATTTTCCTTAAATTATTGTTGGGAGTCTCTACAAATTGTTATAATTATCTATGAAAGTAGTGTTGGTAAACGTATCATAAAATCGGAAAAAAGAACCATGCAAAGCTCAAATGAACCCTGGAAAACTCAAAAGAACATTCAAATAGTTCATTTTGCAAAAAAAGAACAAAAAAATAATTCATTTTTTTTTAAATTTCAAAAAAATTTTAAAAATAAACTATAAAAGACCCGGAAATAATTTTTAAACCTAAATTCATCATAAAATAGGGCCTAATTTTGGATTTTTTTTTTTTTTTTGGAGGTGTGCGGTAAGGGACAGACCTTTACCTTTTTTTTTATTCATTATGTTGCATTTGTTATTTATGCAGAATTAACTAAAAAAAATTTTAAGTGTATTCAAGACAGTTGAGAATGAAGGGAGACAGAGAAAATGTGTACTTTTGGCGCGTGCCTATGCTATTTACATACATACATACATACATACATATGAGAACTCATCAGAGTTGCCAATATGTGTCCGGACAAAACAGTAATGATTTGATATAATAAAAATGAAAAAAAGCTAATAAAAAATGTGTGTTTTTTAGTTTCCTTTATTTTAATTGTAAATTATAATACAAAGAAGGTAGAAATAAAAGTATGCTTAAAAACACAAGCATATTTATTTTATATTTAGCTTTTTTCCTTACATTTTATTCATTTATTCAAATCAGTCCTCTTTTAACGGGCAAATCTGGCTAAAGTGGCACGCATATGCACATATATGATGATGTATGCAAGTGTGTGTTATCACTGCGGACGGCAGTCCGCGCTAGTGACGAAAGCAGCACAAAGTGTGCGAAGGCGACTAGCATATATACACAGGAAGAATGGAAAATTTGCTATGACTGTCCGATCAGGTCGAGTTATATACCGATCGAAAGGTATCAATTAAACTTACAAATGTGCATACTAAGACTTTTGAAAACTCACCTGGTTCGTGAGATAAGTGGGAGGGGCAAATTTTAAATGATTGGAGCAAATGGGGCCGGTGGAGCCTTTTTTATTTTTATTTTAATTTTTTACTTTTCTTATCAAAAATACGCGTCGAATGACACCTTGATCATCAAAATCCGACCGCTGGTTCAAAAGATAATTAATTTTGAAATTTTTAGTGGCCTTCCGAAAATGAGATGAAAAGTCAGTTTGTCTGTTTGTTTGTATCAAAGCGTTTATTTAGCTTAAAAGTTTGAATGAGGACTTGTTCCCGCTCAAAAATCTAGAAACGTTTCTTCTACGACTTTTTCGAAAAATCGCTAGTTTAGCGGGAAATCGCTAAAAACCGCTAAAATTTAAACCCTCATAGCATCCAAACGATAGAAGCTACAGATGCGATCTATATATCGTTGCAAAGGTATTTCGAAGGGCTCTTAGGCATACCTTCAAAGTTTTTTTTTTAAGTAAAAAGGTAAACGGCTACAGGTGAAACTAGGTATTTTTTTACACATTTTGGCGATTTAAGAAAAATTTACACATGAGATCACTTTAAAATATGTTATATGTTATAGGCAATTTGATTCAGCGTTTTTTGACATATAACACGTATCTGTCAAAATTCGTTTGGACAAGATATTACCTTTTAACTGAATATACCTTTTACCTTTACACTACTGCATGTACAAATGCAGTATGTACACTGCTTGCAGCGTATTGCGGAAATAAACTGCTTGCAAGTGGTGAATCCTTTTTGCGGCAGATAAATCATTTTATAATCAAAAATATAGAATCGTTTGTTCTACGACTTTTTCGAAAAATTGCTAGTTTAGCGGGAAATCGCTAAAAACCGCTAAAATTGAAACCCTCATAGCGTCCAAACGATAGAAGCTACAGATATGATCTATATGTCGTTGATAAGGTATTTCAAAGGGCTCTTAGGCATACCTTTAACGTTTATTAGACCACGTACTTTAAAAAAGTACAGTGGTCTATTAACTTTGTCACAAAAAAAATGTGCGTAACAGGCAGAAGGAGGCGTGGCAGACCCCATAAAGTATATATATTCTTGATCAGCATCAACAGCCGAGTCGATATAGCCATGTCCGCCTGTCCGTCTGTCCGTCTGTAAGAGCGCCTAGATCTCAGAGACTATAAGAGCTAGAGACTTCAAACTTGGTATGTAGGTGCGCCTATATTGTAAGCAGATCGAGTTTGTTTTAGATTTTGGCCACGCCCCCTTAAACGCCCGCAAATTAGAAAATCTTAAATTATAAGGACAATTTTGAAGATAGACATTCCTAAACAAGCTCATACGAAGATAATATTACTCTCCACATTTACTGACAATTTCATAGCGATCGGATAATAAACAGCGAAGATATTGAACAACTAAATTTTCCTTTATTTGCCATACCTTATCAGCAACAATAACAACAACAACAATCACATCTAGATAACAATTACATTTGACTTACAGTCCGGTAACAATGAAATCTATAATTCGACAGTTGTTATTAAAGAGCGTCAGTGGCGCAATGTGCTGAGCGTCCCTTTTTTTTTTAATAAATTCTCTCCGGGTTCAAGTCCCGGCGCGGACAAAACTTTTTTTTTTATATTTTAAATTTAATTAATTTGTTAGTAGATGGTCCTTAAAAGTTTTTTTTTAAGTTATTCAATTTTAAAAGGGCGTGGGCAGAAATCTTAACTGTAAAATAAAGAATTGCTGTAGGCTTAACACATGTGCATTTTGTCATATTCTAATGGTAGTATTCGGTGGCCTAGTGTGATAAGCTTCCGTTTGCAATTTTCAGGGGGTCGCGGGTTCAACTCCCAACAAAGCAGTTTTTTTTAAAAATTGTTTTTTATTAGCGGACTAGTAGAGCATTAGTCGTGGGCTCAACTTCCGGCTTGGACAGACGTTTTATTTTGTTTTAAGATTCATTAATATTTTCCATTTTTACATCAATTCAATGTTATTATTTGTTTTTTTTTTTTGTTTATTATGAAGAGGTGTGGGAAATGCACTTATCGCTGTCTCGCATTCTCTAATACTTAAATCAATTTATTTCGTGCATTTATTTTAAGCGTCTGTTAAATCTGATGATGTGCTTTAATAAATCATTTAAAATATCTTCAATGTAAATGTATCATCAATATATTTAGGTGAAATATATATACTAAAACATTTTAATTATGTAGCGACTTTTAATATTTTATTTTAAGCAGTGTTTTCTTTTGCATAGTAAGTACGGAGTCTCCGACAGTCGAGTATGCTCGACTGTAGCACCGCCGACTAGTTTTTTATTTAAAAAGGTATAATGGGAATTGGCCAGCAGCTGCAAAGTGTCATAGCAGCCAGATTTGAAGAGTGCTGATAGCTTATGCGCTGGGCATGTGTGTTTGTAAAGGGGACCAGTGTTGCCAGACACTTGTTTTAGCTGTACAAACAATAAACAAAATTGAGAAAACTGTAATGACTTATGTTTATACCCGATAGAAAACACGTCCGATCTGTTTGAAGTATCTTTATTCAAATCCTATATGAAGTTCTTTTAATATCAACTTAGCCTAATGTACATAATAGAGTTTGGAGTTCTGTCGCTCAAAGCAGCGGCAGAACGGGAGTACATAGCATGCCATATGTATTTGTATATATGTTGTTATATGTACATGCAGAAGGCATATACATTGGAATGCGCTTGGGACCGAACGGTCAAAACGTCATAGTGCTTACGCTGCAGATCTCACGCTGCAGGCCAGTCCACATATAAGTGGCTGATCATATTACGGCACTTGGCGGTAGTTGTATTATGTATACAATGCGCTTGATACTTTAACTTTGAGATTGAGCATATGACCACTTTACATATTGTATACACTACAATATGGTGGGCATATGCTTATTTGCATGTAACATGCTACACCTCCCTTTTTAGAGATATAACGTAATATATGTAGTTATTTTATTAATTATTATTATTAATATTTTTTTTTTGTATTTTTGTTGTAATTTTTTTTTCAATATAGTTAGTTGTAATTTATTTAATATTTTTTTTTTCTGTTTTTTTTTTATACGATTAGGTAATATGAAGAATATAAAAATGTTTGCATACACTACAAATATGTATATATATATATATATTTTTTTTTTTGATAATTATATATTTTGGCTGATCAGGCCTAACATGTAATGAAATATTATTTATTATTATTTTGTTTTTTCTGTGTATATGTATATTTAAAAAAAATATTCTAATTAATTTTTTTTTTTACTAAACATGCTTTTATATTTTGTTTATCTGTAATTATGCTTTTGTTTAAGTATGTCCATTTTTTTTTTGTATTTGAGATTATGATGTTATCTCTTTCTCAATTATTTTATACACTATTAAAATGTTTTTGCAAGTTGCTTGTTTTACAATATGCATATATTATATACATTGTTCAAGTCATTAATTATAAAATTTTTATATTCAGATCCCATGTCTGAAATGAACGTCTTCATTGGACAGAGATACAATATGAAAAATTCAAGGATTCAAGATGGAATATTAGGAGTTTTTTTTTTTAATATATTGTCGTTTACGACGTCAGGCTTTTCGAACATCTATTTATGTGAGAATAATATGAAATGTCATATTGTTTCAATAAAAGTGTCTTTTTACTTCGTTTTAATGCCTGTACTCCTTGTATTTGTAAATCAATTGTTGTAGACAAAATTGCTTCTCTTTATATGGGTCACCGGCTGAGTAGCGCTACTCTTTATATATTCATAATATATTTGCCCAATTATTTATAAGATTCTATTGAAATTGCTTCAAAGATCTTTTGCTCGGTGCCTCTTTGTGTTGGCTGATCCCAAGTGTACCGGCTTGCGTTTCAAGCCTTTGGAAGAACTGACCTAAGTCGAGAATTCCATTGGTGCACAGATCGCTAACATCAATTCTTGCAATAACTTTATTTCAATGTTCTCGAACATTTATTTTTTGTTGTTTGCAAGGTCACTACATTTCGTACTTTATCATTTGACATGAGTTCATGTACGTTGGGCTTAGAAGCTTTTAGAGATATTGCCTAAGCAATTCTTCTTATTAATTTATTTCCTGCGCAGGACTTTTGTCTACTTGTATTTATGGTAGTGACTTTTTTTTTTTTGACATGGTTGGGTTTTTTTTAAATTTTTGGTAATGCATTAGTATGCATTAAAATCATTGCTTGTTTTTTTTTATTGTTTAATTTTCGATATTCATTGGAATTCATTACTTAACGAAATATTAAAATGGTTTTAAAAAAAATTTTTTTCTTTTTATTTGAAATTTCTTCTATAATTTTGGTAGTTCTTGATATAATCATCAGAAGATGTTGAACTATTAATATTATTTACATTTGAATGTGATTGGAAATTCAAAAATTCACGGGAGGAGAAAACAGGTTTTTTTTAATTTAAAGATTATAGGATCCTGTTCAGGGTCTTGATTTAGAAATTATAAAAATTTTGGTATTTGGTAGTGAAATGCATTAAAAGCATTATTTTATGAAATATGAAAATGGTTTAAAATTTTAGATTTTGTGTATGGCCATAATTAAGCATGCATATATGAAACTATCGTTTAGACATCTTTATATTTCAATTTTTTTTTTTTTAGGTTAACAATTATTTTTTTTTTTTAAACGATTATTATTTTTGTATATTGTTGCCTCTAGGGCCAATTCGCGTGTCTATATTCGCGCAATGAAAATATAAGTGAAGAAAAAAAAATTTGTTAGTTTACATATTCGAGGCAACGTAACCAAAATTAACTGCACTAACACAACCCACGCAGCTGTGGAATCAACAAACAACAGCAACAGGTTTGCTGCGCTGGCTGATAATGAGCAGCTAACCGAAGTTGGACAAGGGGCTCCAAGAAATCCAAAGCCTCCACCAATATACATTCGGGAGAAGATATCCAATGCGCTTGTAAATAAATTTGTTGAACTTATTGGAAACAACAACTTTCATGTCATTCCTTTAACAAAGGGGAATATTCATGAAATAAAACTGCAAGCCAAAACTGAAAAAGAATTTCGTACGGCCACCAATTACCTCACTGAGACCAAGAAGAATTTCTACACGTACCAACTGAAAAGTAGCAAAGGCCTGCAGGTGATCCTCAAAGGTATAGAACCGGATGTCACTCCTGCTGAAATTACAAGTGCTCTAAAAGAAAAAGGTTTCCATGCTGCGAGAGTATCGAATATTATAAATAAATACAAAAAACCTCAACCTCTCTTCAAAGTTGAGCTAGAACCAGATAGCAAAACTTTGAAGAAAAACGAAGTCCACCCAATCTACAAACTTCAGCTCTTGTTGCATCGCCGAATCTCGGTTGAAGAGCCACACAAACGTAACGGTCCAGTACAGTGCTCAAACTGTCAGGAGTATGGGCATACTAAGACTTACTGCACGCTTCGGTCAGTATGCGTTGCCTGTGGAGACTCCCATGGCTCTGACCATTGCCAAGTCAATAAAGAGGATCCCAGCACAAAAAAGTGTGGAAACTGTGGTGGAAATCACACAGCTAACTACAAAGGTTGTCCTGTGTATAAAGAATTGAAATCCCGTATGCGGCGAGTTCCACCAACGCGTTCCCAGCACATGTCAAACGCAATTATACCATCTCAAACAACACCCGATGTCTTCTTTGCCAAAACAGCCAGGTCCTCATTTGGCCCCATCAACACTATCAATGGCTTCTCTTATGCCAGCGCGGTAAAATCAGGCATAAACAAACCAACTCCTTCAACATCGCTCCCAAATGTAATTCAAGCAGAGCCAAACTTGGCAAGCGTTCAGCAGCAGCCTCAAAGCTCGATAGAAATGATGATTTTCAGTCTGCAACAAAGTATGATGGACTTTGTATCCTTTATGAAAACAACTATGCAAAACCTTATGCAAAATCAAAACACATTGATACAGATGCTTGCATCTCAACAGTCAAAATAATCAATGGCGGCCCTAAGAATTTCAATGTGGAACGCAAACGGTGTTTCACGGCATAAACTTGAGCTAACTCATTTTCTATACGACAAACACATCGACGTAATGCTGCTCTCAGAGACGCATCTCACAAACAAATACAACTTCCAAATACGCGGTTATTTATTCTACGGCACAGATCATCCGGATGGAAAAGCACACGGTGGAACGGGTATTTTAATTAGAAACAGAATCAAACATCATTTTCATAAGAGATATGCAACAAACTATTTGCAAGCTACATCTATAAACTTACAATCGGGCAACAGCAACCTTACTATTGCCGCAGTATACTGTCCTCCAAACTTTGCAATCACTGAAGCTCAATTCATGCAATTCTTCAGTACACTGGGGAATCGTTTTATAGCAGCAGGAGACTACAATGCGAATGTCCGCCTGTCCGTCTGTCCGTCTGTAAGAGCGCCTAGATCTCAGAGACTATAAGAGCTAGAGACTTCAAACTTGGTATGTAGGTGCGCCTATATTGAAAGCAGATCGAGTTTGTTTTAGATTTTGGCCACGCCCCCTTAAACGCCCACAAATTAGAAAATCTTAAATTATAAGGACAATTTTGAAGATAGACATTCCTAAACAAGCTCATACGAAGATAATATTACTCTCCACATTTACTGAAAATTTCATAGCGATCGGATAATAAACAGCGAAGATATTGAACAACTAAATTTTCCTTTATTTGCCATACCCTATCAGCAACAATAACAACAACAACAATCACATCTAGATAACAATTACATTTGACTTACAGTCCGGTAACAATGAAATCTATAATTCGACAGTTGTTATTAAAGAGCGTCAGTGGCGCAATGTGCTGAGCGTCCCTTTTTTTTTTAATAAATTCTCTCCGGGTTCAAGTCCCGGCGCGGACAAAACTTTTTTTTTTATATTTTAAATTTAATTAATTTGTTAGTAGATGGTCTTTAAAAGTTTTTTTTTAAGTTATTCAATTTTAAAAGGGCGTAGGCAGAAATCTTAACTGTAAAATAAAGAATTGCTGTAGGCTTAACATATGTGCATTTTGTCATATTCTAATGGTAGTATTCGGTGGCCTAGCGGACTAGTAGAGCATTAGTCGTGGGCTCAACTCCCGGCTTGGACAGACGTTTTATTTTGTTTTAAGATTCATTAATATTTTCCATTTTTACATCAATTCAATGTTATTATTTGGTTTTTTTTTGGTTTATTATGAAGAGGTGTGGGAAATGCACTTATCGCTGTCTCGCATTCTCTAATACTTAAATCAATTTATTTCGTGCATTTATTTTAAGCGTCTGTTAAATCTGATGATGTGCTTTAATAAATCATTTAAAATATCTTTAATGTAAATGTATCATCAATATATTTAGGTGAAATATATATACTAAAACATTTTAATTATGTAGCGACTTTTAATATTTTATTTTAAGCAGTGTTTTCTTTTGCATAGTAAGTACGGAGTCTCCGACAGTCGAGTATGCTCGACTGTAGCACCGCCGACTAGTTTTTTATTTAAAAAGGTATAATGGGAATAGGCCAGCAGCTGCAAAGTGTCATAGCAGCCAGATTTGAAGAGTGCTGATAGCTTATGCGCTGGGCATGTGTGTTTGTAAAGGGGACCAGTGTTGCCAGACACTTGTTTTAGCTGTACAAACAATAAACAAAATTGACAAAACTGTAATGACTTATGTTTATACCCGATAGAAAACACGTCCGATCTGTTTGAAGTATCTTTATTCAATTCATATATGAAGTTCTTTTAATATCAACTTAGCCTAATGTACATAATAGAGTTTGGAGTTCTGTCGCTCAAAGCAGCGGCAGAACGGGAGTACATAGCATGCCATATGTATTTGTATATATGTTGTTATATGTACATGCAGAAGGCATATACATTGGAATGCGCTTGGGACCGAACGGTCAAAACGTCATAGTGCTTACGCTGCAGATCTCACGCTGCAGGCCAGTCCACATATAAGTGGCTGATCATATTACGGCACTTGGCGGTAGTTGTATTATGTATACAATGCGCTTGATACTCTAACTTTGAGATTGAGCATATGACCACTTTACATATTGTATACACTACAATATGGTGGGCATATGCTTATTTGCATGTAACATGCTACACCTCCCTTTTTAGAGAAATAACGTAATATATGTAGTTATTTTATTAATTATTATTATTAATATTTTTTTTGTATTTTTGTTGTAATTTTTTTTTCAATATAGTTAGTTGTAATTTATTTAATATTTTTTTGTCTGTTTTTTTTTTTATACGATTAGGTAATATGAAGAATATAAAAATGTTTGCATACACTACAAATATGTATATTTATATATATTTTTTTTTTGATAATTATATATTTTGGCTGATCAGGCCTAACATGTAATGAAATATTATTTGTTATTATTTTGTTTTTTCTGTGTATATGTATATTTAAAAAAAAATTCTAATTAATTTTTTTTTTTACTAAACATGCTTTTATATTTTGTTTATCTGTAATTATGCTTTTGCTTAAGTATGTCCATTTTTTTTTGTATTTGAGATTATGATGTTATCTCTTTCTCAATTATTTTATACACTATTAAAATGTTTTTGCAAGTTGCTTGTTTTACAATATGCATATATTATATACATTGTTCAAGTCATTAATTATAAAATTTTTATATTCAGATCCCATGTCTGAAATGAACGTCTTCATTGGACAGAGATACAATATGAAAAATTCAAGGATTCAAGATGGAATATTAGGAGTTTTTTTTTTTTAATATATTGTCGTTTACGACGTCAGGCTTTTCGAACATCTATTTATGTGAGAATAATATGAAATGTCATATTGTTTCAATAAAAGTGTCTTTTTACTTCGTTTTAATGCCTGTACTCCTTGTATTTGTAAATCAAGTGTTGTAGACAAAATTGCTTCTCTTTATATGGGTCACCGGCTGAGTAGCGCTACTCTTTATATATTCATAATATATTTGCCCAATTATTTATAAGATTCTATTGAAATTGCTTCAAAGATCTTTTGCTCGGTGCCTCTTTGTGTTGGCTGATCCCAAGTGTACCGGCTTGCGTTTCAAGCCTTTGGAAGAACTGACCTAAGTCGAGAATTCCATTGGTGCACAGATCGCTAACATCAATTCTTGCAATAACTTTATTTCAATGTTCTCGAACATTTATTTTTTGTTGTTTGCAAGGTCACTACATTTCGTACTTTATCATTTGACATGAGTTCATGTACGTTGGGCTTAGAAGCTTTTAGAGATATTGCCTAAGCAATTCTTCTTATTAATTTATTTCCTGCGCAGGACTTTTGTCTACTTGTATTTATGGTAGTGACTTTTTTTTTTTGACATGGTTGGGTTTTTTTTTTGAAATTTTTGGTAATGCATTAGTATGCATTAAAATCATTGCTTGTTTTTTTTTTTTTATTGTTTAATTTTCGATATTCATTGGAATTCATTACTTAACGAAATATTAAAATGGTTTTAAAAAAAATTTTTTTCTTTTTATTTGAAATTTCTTCTATCATTTTGGTAGTTCTTGATATAATCATCAGAAGATGTTGAACTATTAATATTATTTACATTTGAATGTGATTGGAAATTCAAAAATTCACGGGAGGAGAAAAAAATTTTTTTTTTAATTTAAAGATTATAGGATCCTGTTCAGGGTCTTGATTTAGAAATTATAAAAATTTTGGTATTTGGTAGTGAAATGCATTAAAAGCATTATTTTATGAAATATGAAAATGGTTTAAAATTTTAGATTTTGTGTATGGCCATAATTAAGCATGCATATATGAAACTATCGTTTAGACATCTTTATATTTCAATTTTTTTTTTTTTAGGTTAACAATTATTTTTTTTTTTAAACGATTATTATTTTTGTATATTGTTGCCTCTAGGGCCAATTCGCGTGTCTATATTCGCGCAATGAAAATATAAGTGAAGAAAAAAAAATTTGTTAGTTTACATATGACCGATTTACAATGTTTCGCTCTATATAATTCAATATCGGCCATATGTTGTTAGTATGAAAGCCTAACAGAGGTTAGTGTTTTTCAAGCAGCGGTTTCCCGCATAGGCTTGAAATTAGAACTTAATGTTAAAGCAAATTGGGGCATTCGCAATTATGCAGCCCGTTTGCGTTTCTTCGCACATTGGCGAAGCTGTCTCCCAGTCCAACGTTGCTCATATAGTTCCCTCGTTGGTGCAAAGGGCGGACTGCCTCTCACACTTTTACTATCGGCTGCTGTGTTTTAGTTTTGTTGTTGTTGTTGCTGTTTGTCTGGTGGGGCGTCTTCTTTCTGTCTTACTGGGGCTTAGAAATTCCAACGACGGCGGAGTGGGCGGCCTGCCAACCCCGCATTAGGTATTTGTTTTCCAGCGGCGGTGAGGTGGGCGGCCTGCACACCTCACTTTCGTCACTCATGTCTTTGATTCCGATTTCACAGCAAAAAAAAAATTTTGTTGGGATTCGTGAAATTGAAATTTCTGCTATGATATGCCTTTAAGTTGTTTTTCTTTTTTGCTAGTTGTTGTTTGTTGTTGTAGTCGTAGTAGTTGTTCTTGTTGTTATTATTATTTGATGTTATTCTTTTTATAGAATGTAGTTAATTCCAGGTTCTTTTACTTCTTATTTTGTTTCATTGATTCGTAATCGATGTTTTCTCCAGTTGTTTGAACGTAGGTTGGTAATGGGGCGCTGTTTTGGCTCACACTGTTCTGCCATCGAACATGCACGAATGTCTTTCGGCTTTTGTTATTCTGCTTTGGTTGCAACCGAGCATGTGTGTGTTTGTGTTTTGTTGCTTCACACACATGCAAATGCGTAAGTATTAGATGCAACAATTATTGCAAACACGGGTTGTTGTTTGTGCAAATTTTGTTCGTTTCTTTTCCGACATGGTTTTGTTTGTTTGTTGGGTCGTGTGTCACTTCTGTTTTACCGCGTGGCTGCAATACTTCAACAATTTTTTTCGTTTTTTTTTTTTTTTACTTGGCATTATGCCATTATGCACTTCAATCTTTGTTTAATATTTGGTTGTTCTTGACATTATTATTAAAATAATAATTCACTTTTAATTGTATATTTCCGCGAAGCGTCTGTTATTGTTGTTATTTAATTATTTTATTTTTAATTTTTTTTTTTGATTTTGTTGCCGTTCTTGTCCTAGGTCCTTTAGGACCCAGGTCACGGTCGCCATGTAATGACTTATGTTTATACCCGATAGAAAACACGTCCGATCTGTTTGAAGTATCTTTATTCAATTTATATATGAAGTTCTTTTAATATCAACTTAGCCTAATGTACATAATAGAGTTTGGAGTTCTGTCGCTCAAAGCAGCGGCAGAACGGGAGTACATAGCATGCCATATGTATTTGTATATATGTTGTTATATGTACATGCAGAAGGCATATACATTGGAATGCGCTTGGGACCGAACGGTCAAAACGTCATAGTGCTTACGCTGCAGATCTCACGCTGCAGGCCAGTCCACATATAAGTGGCTGATCATATTACGGCACTTGGCGGTAGTTGTATTATGTATACAATGCGCTTGATACTCTAACTTTGAGATTGAGCATATGACCACTTTACATATTGTATACACTACAATATGGTGGGCATATGCTTATTTGCATGTAACATGCTACAAAACTATACTGTCAAAAAATATTGCAATTTCAAAATTTCTGATGTCTTATTCAAAAATTTATGATATCCCATAAAAAAAACCTCTTTACGAGGTAAAAGTCTAGTGACGAAAACATTTTCATGCCCCAAAATTTCTGATATCCAATTTTGTGACGAATAATATTAAGTTTTAAATTATTTTAAACAAAATTTTTGCATTCGGCACTGCGCAAAACAGTGAGTTTTATTTGGTATTAGAATTGAGACATTTTAGCGCAATGTGCCGAGTGCAAACATTTTGTTTAAAATAATTTAAAACTTAATATTATTCGTCACAAAATTGGATATCAGAAATTTTGGGGCATGAAAATGTTTTCGTCACTAGACTTTTACCTCGTAAAGAGGTTTTTTTTATGGGATACAGTTATTTGTTAAAACCAGAGCTCGCAAATAACAGTTAACACTTTCAGTGTGTCGGAAAATAACAGTTATTAGCTGACAGAATGATAAAAGGGATAAAAACAAAACATTAATTTCTGTTTTTTTCTCAGTAGGCTTATCAGTCAAGAAATAACATTTATTTTGTTTCCTTATGGTTGTGTCATTCAAAAACTGATTCGTCTGCAGAAAACATCAAAAGTGCCTTTTGAAAATTTTAAACGTTTTTTTTTGCTACAATTTTTTGTAAAATGGGTCGTCCAAAAAGCATAGTTCATTATTTTTTTAAATATGATGGCAAATTAAAAAAATCTGAATGCAACGTGTGTGGCAAACAATTAACTGGAACGCATGTAACAAATTTAAGACGTCATTTGAAGACAAAACATTCTGATGTTTTTGAAGACTTGGAGGACAACAGCAGCACCGATGTGGTACAAGTTGCAAAAAAGCGAAAAATTGCCTATGCAACAAATGAAGAGACAAATAACAATTGTTATTGTAAATAAAAAAAGGTACCAAAAAAAGTTATCTTGATCTCTGGGGGTGTGTTGCTTTTTCGGGAGTTTGTGTCGATTTTTGCGCACCTAACACAACAACAACTTGAAAAGACACTTTTGACTAACACTTTTGTGTTTTACTCATTTTCTAACAGTTATTCCGGGAGCACTAGCTGAAAAGTCTTTTTTTAACTGTTATTAGTATACAGAAATAATTTATTTTCTAAATGGAAAATGCTGAGCAGAGAGCACAAACGAAAAAAAGTAAGTGTTTCTCTCAGTGAGAAATCTACTGGGTTTTACTTTTTTTCTGTTTTTTCAGTGAACAGATCGAAATAGAAATAAGTGTTAACTGTTATTTGCGAGCTCTGGTTAAAACCAATTTGTTCCGCACTTGGAAATTTTTCGTTTATTCTTTGTGCTGCTGTTAATTCTTTACACACTTACATACTATAAATTAGAGATGGGCATGGGCCTCCTTTTTGAGGCACGGCACGGCCCAAGCACGGCTGGTAAAAACTGAGGCCCAACACGGCCCAACACGGGATTTTTTTAAATAGGCACGGCGACGGCCAAACACGGGCGCTTGTAAATTCACTTTGTAAATTCTCTTTATTCATTTTTATCATCGTGGCGTCCTTTTTTTTAATATAATCGTGCTGTCGATGTTGTAAGTGTTCGCAAATTGTGCGATACATCGATGAATTCTACAGCTCAGGCTGACAAACAAGGGATAAAACTACGCCAACTTATCGATAGTGCCATATTTAAGTTCAAAATCTGTACGGTAAAACACGGCAATTTTTAATAAGGGGCCCAACACGGCCCAACACGGTTTTTTTTTAAATAGGCACGGCACGGCACGGCACGGACACGGCACGGCCCATGCCCATCTCTACTATAAATAATATATTAAATATAATGGAATAAAATAAATTGAATAGAATAACTCCGTGCGGAGATATGTCGTTTTGAAGCGACATAGTTCCGCGCGGAGATATGTCGTTTGAAAACGACATAACTCCGCGCGGAGATATGACGTTCTTAGTTTGGCGGAGATATGTCGTTTTAAATGCGACATAACTCCGCGCGGAGATATGACGTTTTCAAAACGACATAGCTCCGCCAGAAAAAAGCGACATAGCTCCGCTCGAAAGTTGTACCGGGCGGAGATATGTCGGCGGAGATATGACGCTATGCCGTTCAGTTGGTTCTGTGTCTGGCTAATATGAGACTCTAGGTTTGGGACCTGGCTAAAGATCGTTTGGTTGTGTACCTGGCTGATATGGGACTCTTGGTTTGGAACTTGGCTATTGTTGTCTTCTGTGTCCCAGTCACTGTCACTGTCTCGCTCGGTTTTTATGTTTTTTAACGCGTCTAACCAACTCATATGCTCATGTGCATAAAACAAATTCTTAGCAGCGTTTTCACGCACCCGCTTGGAATTCGTTTTAGAATAAGAATGAAATAGTTGAACCGCATAAATATGAAACACAACGTTAATTTGGAAAGATCTTTGATTTGGTGTGGCTTTTTTCTTGTCGATTGTATTTTTACTGACACATTCACAATTACATACACTTGTAGTTAATTTTAATTTTGGTGTGCGATTTGAAGGAGCAATTTTAAATAAACTTACATAGTGTGGGAATTAGAGTAAGCCTAACTCTAACTAATGTGGGAATCTTTTATGTTGGGCGCCAATTAATTAAAGATGTGCTGGTCCAGCGATGAACTAGGCGTTGAAGGCAGGTCCAGCGTTGATTGCGTAATTATAATCTTCTTATGACGATTACGTTGGAGGGCTTGACTTCACCCCCTTTCTACTCACTGGCCTTGTGGCTCAGCAATGATCAGAAAATATAACAAATTTATTTACGGCAGTGTGCCGGAGTAGTGCGGGTTTATTCTTTAAACTTCGATACAAAACTAAACTGTATTACAAAATTGGATTAAAGCTAAACCTAAAAGTTGGGCGCATGAGCTACAACGCTACAGCCGGCAAGCCGACTCAGCATAAGCGATAACGCAGATACTTGCAGCATAGTCAAGTATCAGGTTACCGATGCTGACCATTGTGGTCGGGGCGCTGAACTCATGCGTCAGCGGAATATGGTTGGAGTAAATGTGCAAATATTATTATTGTGCAAGATTCTTATACAAAGTATTTATGTGCAATTCTTATGTGTTAACTTGTACAGCACACTGACTGACTGCGACTGCAAAATGAACTGCACTGCACAATGCACAATGTACAATGTAATGCACAATGTAATGCACGATATCAAAGTTATATTTTATAAATTTTTCAACTCCCGTTTGCGATAATTTCGTTTACACATTTTCAACTGCATGCGCATGCGCATATTCAATGCCTATTTTCTTCGACTCTTTGACTGAATGTTCGCAACTCGCAACTCCCAACTGAACTGTACTGTCATCAACTCATCAACTGCTCAACTCCCTCTCAACTCGCAACTCAACTGAATGCCCATTACTCTAACAATATACCATTCTTGTTTTCTTGTTGTAGAGCTGTGCTTTGTTGTTGTGGATCCTGGGGAACACAACTGCACAGCCCCTAAGATTTGTGGTGCTGGTGTTCGCGATGGCCTTGCAGGTTGCAGGTTGGCGGTGGCCAAAGCGGGTGTGTATGTGTGGCTTCAGCGCAGAACGTAGTACAGTTTTGAAACGTGCACTCGTCACATATAGCGCCTTTGAGCCGTCAGGTGTGAATGTATTAGTATTAATGCCAAGGGATTGTGTTGAAACAATGCGATACTGGTTGCCAACCACTGGCCGAGTATCCATGCCAGGTATGATGTGCTGCTCCAGTCCCTTTGGCGTTTAGCTGGAGCAATAGTTGTCGTGTTGGCTGTGTAGAAGTAGCCGGTGTGAGTAGTATGTTGAATTGGCTGTATTGTAGCCGGTGTGTTGTTGTTGAAATGGTTGTATTGTAGCCGGTGTGAGAGTGTGTCGAAGCCTGTGAGAAGTTTATGTCGAAGCCGGTGTGAAGTGTATGTTGTGGCCGGTAGTCGTAGCCGGTGAGAAGAGTAGTTCATAGCCGGTGTGGTGTGTATGTTGTGGCCGGTAGTCGTAGCCGGTGAGAAGAGTAGTTCATAGCCGGTGTGAAGTGTATGTTGTGGCCGGTAGTCGCAGCCGGTGAGAAGAGTAGTTCATAGCCGGTGTGAAGTGCCATGTTGTGGCCGGTAGTCGCAGCCGGTGTTGAGAAGAGTAGTTCATAGCCGGTGTGTAGTGTATGTTTTGGCCGGTAGTCGTAGCCGGTGAGAAGAGTAGTTCATAGCCGGTGTGAAGAGTATGTTGAATTGGCTGTATGGTAGCCGGTGTGTTGTTGTTGAAATGGCTGTATTGTAGCCGGTGTGAGGAGTGTGTCGAAGCCGGTGAGAAGTTTATGTCGAAGCCGGTGTGAAGTTTATCGACATTGTAGCAGGTGTGAAGTGTATGTTGTGGCTGGTAGGCGGAGCCGGTGGGAAGGTAGTTCATAGCCGGTGTGAAGTGTATGTTGTGGCCGGTAGTCGCAGCCGGTGAGAAGAGTAGTTCATAGCCGGTGTTGTAAGTATGTTGTGGCCGGTAGTCGTAGCCGGTGTGACAATGTTGGGCTGGCTGTATTGTAGCCGGTGTGAGAATGTGGCGATTTATAGCCGGTGTGATGTTGCAGTGTTGTAGCCGGTGTGAAGATGTGGAATAGTAGTAGCCGGTGTGAGAATGTGGCAATTGTAGCCGGTGTGATGTTGTAGTATTAGCCGGTGTGTGTTACTCAAAAATGAGACAGAATAAAAGATATTTGGTAGTTAGTATGTCCAAATCAATTTTAGAGTCAGTTATGACAAGTTAGTATGGCCTGTCGGGTGGTTTTCGGCGTTTAAGCTCGATTGGCCATATACGTTTTAAGCGTCTATTTGTATTTTTATACAATGGTTTAGTTAACTTATTTGGATGCCCGTCAAGTCGATTCCAATAGTTTGATGCATGCAATTTTAATATATCCCAAATGGATATGATATTTAAGTCAGTGTGAATTGTTTTATTACAGACATAATATGGCGGAGGGCCGGCTATAAGGCGAAGTGCCTTTGATTGGCAAGTTTGAATTTTTCGCAAATGCGTATCAGAGGCGCATCCATATATTTCAATGCCATATTGCCAAGTTGGCGCTATTATTTGTTTATAGATTAAAATCTTATTTGAGCGTGATAGTCGCGATTGAGCGTTTAAAAGCCAATTGTATTTGGTAATTTTTGAGTTAATTGATTTTTGTGTCACATGTATGTGATGTGACCAAATTAATTTTCTGTCCAAGTGAAGACCAAGATATTTTACATGATTATCAGCTGGTATTTTAATATTATTAAGCGAAACGTCTGGCCAAACTATTCGATTTTGAAGTGATTAATTGGCCCAAATTTGAAATTTGGCAAGATGACGCTCCATATAATTGGTAATGTATGAAAAGTGGCCACTTATTAAAAAGGCCGCATCATCAGCATAAGTTGCTGTGAGTCAGTGTTTAAAAAACTGCAGTCGAAGTAGCAAAAGTCGCAATATCTTTGCTTTTCTCTGCTTCGACTGCCTGCGACTTTTTAGACCCCGTACTTTAAAAAAGTAAAGGGGTCTATTAACTTTGTCACAAAAAAAAATGTGCGTAACAGGCAGAAGGAGGCGTGGCAGACCCCATAAAGTATATATATTCTTGATCAGCATCAACAGCCGAGTTGAAATAGCCATGTCCGTCTGTCCGTCTGTCTGTCTGTCCGTCTGTCCGTCTGTCCGTCTGTCCGTCTGTCTGTCTGTCCGTCTGTCCGTCTGTAAGAGCGCCTAGATCTCAGAGACTATAAGAGCTAGAGACTCCAAACTTGGTATGTAGGTTCGTCTATATTAAGAGCAGATCGAGTTTGTTTTAGATTTTGGATCGGACCACTTTATCATATAGCTCCCATAGGAACAATCAGTTGAAAATCAAGTCTTAGTATGGAAAACTTTTTTGCTGTTTGAGATATTTCAACCAAACTGACAGAATTTGCATAAAAGATGGTCCCATACATACTGACCAAATTTGATTGAAATCGGATTACTATATCATATAGCTGCCATAGGAACAATCAGTCGAAAATCAAGTCTTAGTATGAAAATCTTTTTTGTTGTTTGAGATAACTAAATTAAACTGACAGAATATGCATATGGGATGGACCCATACATACTGACCAAATTTGGTTGGAATCGAACTACTATATCATATAGATCCCATAGGAACAATCAGTTGAAAATCAAGTCTTAGTATGGAAAACTTTTTTGCTGTTTGAGATATTTCAACCACACTAACAGAATATGTATAAAAGATGGTCCCGTACATACTGATCAAATTTGATTGAAATCGGATTACTATATCATATAGCTGCCATAGGAACGATCAGTCCAAATTAAGTCTTAGTATGAAAATCTTTTTGTTGTTTGAGATATCTTTATAATAAGTACGGGGTCTCCGACAGTCGAGTACCGCTCGACTGTAGCACCGCCGACTAGTTAATATTAACTTTTGCTTCTGCTTCCGAAAATTTCAGAAGTCGCAGTCGAAGCAGCAGCAGAAATCAAACAGCTACAAAAATCAAACAGCAAGAACAGTCGCCGCTTTTCGATTTTTGCTTTTTGCTGTGCTGCTGCTTTTGATAATGAGCGTAAGTCGAAGCTGCAGCAAGCGATCGACTGCCGAAAGTCGTTGGCAGTCGCAGTCGGGAATAGCTGTCGGCTCGACTGTTTGCTGCTTTTGATTTTTGTCACTTTTGCTTTTCGATCAGCAGCCGCAGTCGCCGTCGCGATTTCTTGTGTGTGTGTGTTGCCCATTTTCGACTGATTGTTCCTATGGGAGCTATATGATAAAGTGGTCCGATCCAAAATCTAAAACAAACTCGATCTGCTCTTAATATAGACGAGCCTACATACCAAGTTTGAAGTCTCTAGCTCTTATAGTCTCTGAGATCTAGGCGCTCTTACAGACGGACAGACGGACAGGCGGACATGGCTATATCGACTCGGCTGTTGATGTTGATCAAGAATATATATACTTTATGGGGTCTGCCACGCCTCCTTCTGCCTGTTACGCACATTTTTTTTTGTGACAAAGTTAATAGACCACTGTACTTTTTTAAAGTACGTGGTCTAATAAACGTTAAAGGTATGCCTAAGAGCCCTTTGAAATACCTTTTCAACGATATATAGATCGCATTTGTAGCTTCTATCGTTTGGATGCTATAAGGATTTAAATTTTAGCGGTTCTTAGCGATTTCCCGCTAAACTAGCGATTTTTCGAAAAAGTCGTAGGACAAGCTATTCTGTATTTTTTATTATAAAATGATTTATCTGCCGCAAAAAGAATTCACCACTTGCAAGCAGCTTATTTCCGCATTACACTGCAAGCAGTGTACATACTGCATATGTACATGCAGTAGTGTAAAGGTAAAAGGTATATTCAGTTAAAAGGTAATATCTTGTCCAAACGAATTTTGACAAATATGTGTTATATGTCAAAAAACGCGGAATCAAATTGCCTATAACAAATAACATATTTTAAAGTGATTTCATGTGTAGATTTTTCTTAAATCGCCAAAATGAGGAAAAAAATACCTTATTTCACCTGTAGCTGTTTACCTTTTCACTTAAAGAAAAAATTTTGAAGGTATGCATAAGAGCCCTTCGAAATACCTTTTCAACGATATATAGATCGCATCTGTAGCTTCTATCGTTTGGATGCTATGAGGGTTTCAATTTTAGCGGCTTTTAGCGATTTCCCGCTAAACTAGCTATTTTTCGAAAAAGTCGTAGAACAAACGTTTGTAGATTTTTGAGCGGGAACAAGTCCTCATTCAAACTTTTAAGCTAAATCAACGATTTCATACAAACAAACAAACAAACAAACAGACTGACTTTTCATCTCATTTTTGGAAGACGACTAAAAATTTCAAAATAATTTATCTTTTGAACCAGTAGTCGGATTTCGATGATCGAGGTGTCATTTGACGCGTATTTTTAATTAGAATAGTAAAAAATTAAACAAAAATTCAAAAAGGATCCAACGGCCCCATTAGCTCCAAAACCTTAAATTTTTCCCCTCCCACTTACACCTGTTTATCTCACGAACCAGAAGAGTTTCTAAAAGTCTTAGTATGCACATTTGTAAGCTGAATTGATACCTTTCGATCGGTATATAACTCGACCTGATCGGACAGTCATAGCAAATTTTCCATTCTTCCTGTGTATATATGCAAGTCGCCTTCGCACCCTTCGTGCTGCTTTCGTCACTAGCGCGGACTGCCGTCCGCAGTGATATCGATGTGATTTGTAGAAAGAAAATAGATAAGTTCGTCGATTCGACGCGAAATGCCATTTGCATTCCAAATGCATAAACGTATGCCAATCATTCAATGGCCGTTTGACAGGTAATTTTCACGTTAACCAAATCAATAATAGTAGTAATAATAATATTAATATTAGTATTGATATAGGCGACGGAATAAATTATTAATTGTAAGCCTGCTGTCGCAATGACAGAAGCATAATCAATAATATTAATAACATTATTGTTATTTTGTTGCAGTGGAAATGGCGATGACGATGCCGATGTCGATGCCGATGCCGATGCTGATACATCATATTGATGTTTTAATTTCTTTTTCTTTTTCTTGGTCTTGGCCCTGGTCATGATTGTTTATTTATTTATAATAATATAATTAGGGTGTTCACTTGACCCTTGCAGCGTTGCAGATTGCAAGTTTGCAATACACACTGCGTGAACACCGCTTAACGTTGCAACGGTTTGCACATATTCACAGTAGGCTGTTTTTTGTTAACAGTTTGTTTAATTGTGCTTGGATTGGCTGGATTTATAAAGATAAAAATACCATTTCAAAGCTTTAGAAATATGCTCTGTGATGAAAGAGCAAAGAAACTCACTCGTGAAATAAAGAAAATAGAAGGTGTCTAGAGCTTGTTTTTTAAATAAGTAGTTGCACAAAAATGTTTATGCTCTTAACATTCGTGGATGTATAGTATATTGACTAGACAAAGCTAAATCGAAGATTGGTGAGATTATGGATGACTTTGTTGACGATGTCGTTCTATCAAACAAATTCAGTTTGACTTTTGATTTCAACGGCCATTAATCAGCTGTCATTAATTTCTTTAGCACTAAAATACACCAAATATACTCAAATATACTGAGCATCGATATACGATTTCGACTTTTTTATCGAGCTTTCCACATCTTTTTTTTGTGCAAACATGAAAGACTTTTCGTATACATAGGGGAGGGTCTAGCATTGTTGCAAGAAATTTTTCTGTGCAAGTTGTTGTTGTGACAAGTTGCACACTTGCAATCTGAAACGCTGCAAGGGTCAAGTGAACACCCTAATTATGCATGCATGCATCGCACTATTGTTATTATTATTCAATTTTCAGTTGACGTTTTTTAAGCAATTAAATAAATAAATTAACTTAACTGTTTTGATGTATGATTATGTGATGTGATGTGATGTGTGATGTATGTGATGTATGTTGTATGTTGTATGTTTCTCGATTCTTCTCGATTCCACACGGACAGTGCTGGAGGACAAGCTTAGTTCACCAATAAATATGTTAAGCAATCGAAAGAACTAGATCAATGTAAAGTAGTTTAATAGTCTGGCAACGCTAAGGTCTCTCTCTCAATTGTTTGCATTACTCATTCTCCTACCATTCTTGTATCTACCCATGTAAATTTGCAAATCACTTAAAGTCAGTTCAAAGCGAACAGCAGAAGAGAATAAACGTAAAACATTTTCTTGAAGCAAACCTTTTTCTGGCAATTTATTAAATCAACGTGGGACGAGCATTCGTATTTTGGAACAACTTTGAATCTGCGTTGGATTTGCTGACTCCGAAAGGCAGCAATTTTACCGGCCGATAAAGCGGCCAACATTTGGCGACCGTGACAGGACGTACTCGAAGTTGAGTTCTCGTCCAATTGCAACCATTTCGGATTCGTCTTTTTCATCACAATTCTTCAGTTGTTCACAGGTACAAGGGAAGCTTTGGTGAAGTCAACTATTGCAACTATTCATACTGGCAGACACGCTGCTGAAGCCGACATTGGTTCGAACATAACCTGCAAAGTCAGACACCGGCACCACATCGCAACTCTCCACAACTCTCCACACACAAGCAAGTTCATTGGAAATAAACCGCAAGTAGACATACGTACACGTATATACATTCATATATATAGCTACGGGATAACGGAGTGTTATCATCTTATTGCCATTCTCTTCTGTTCACTAACATACAAAGAAACGATTTTCTACATTTGCTTGCGCTGTTAGCACATTTCTGCCGGCGCATCTCTGGTAGCACATTTCTGCTAATTATAACATTGCGGTTCGCTCGTCTCTGTTAAAACATCTGTTCATTCTTCGTCGCAAGCTGCTGTTACATCCCTACATACATACATCACTACATAACGACTGTGCGCTGGTGTTGCTGCATCGAGCTGTTATCATCGAGTTTTGCTGGAATTGCTCAAAATGGTGAGTGATGATGAGCATACTCCCACCGCAGCAGGAGCTGGTGGCAACAACCATAATACATCAACTAAATTAGTGCAACTCAGAGTTCAGCGCACATTGTTTGAACGTCACATACAAAACTTACATGCAAAGGTGACGAAAAGTGGCGATACTGAAGATGCCGAGACTCTCAACTGCAGACTTCAAATTCTGGAGTCACATCATCGGCAGCTAAGTCAAATTCAAACGCAAATCGAAAACGCATACAGTCTGGATAAGGAACGTGGAAGCCTGGAAGAAATGTATATTGCTGCTAAAGTCAAAATTCTGTCGCTTATCCAATCCAAACGGAGTGTACATACGCATTCAGGAGCTGAGTCGAGTTTTTTCAATTCATCGGCCATTTATGGAAGCGGACATAATAATCGACTGCCGAAGCTGAAACTGCCGAGTTTTGATGGGAAATATGCAAACTACAAAAGGTTCAGCACGTCATTCCACAATCTGATTCACAACGATCCACAAATATCCACAATTGATAAGTTCAATTATTTGCTAGACTGTTTGTCAGGACCTGCACTAGAAGTTGTGCAGTCATTTCAAATAACTGAGGAAAACTACGAAAAGGCTTTAGAACGACTGAGCTCTCGTTACGATAACAATGTTCGGATATTTCATGACTGTATCTCAAATCTCTTTGCATTTCCACAGATGAAACGCCCTGAAGCTTCAACCTTGCAAAGGCTCATCGACAATGCAACAGCTATAAGAGGATCGCTACTCTCACTAGGATCTGCTGAGGAAATCATGAACAGTATTATGATATATATTGTACTCAGCAAGGTGGATACTGAATCGAAATCAAATTACGATGAGAGGCAAAGTCTTGAGAAGCTGTCAACGTGGGAGGACTTCTGTAAGATTCTTAACAGACGCTGTCAATTCTTAGAAGGTCAACGAGACGATCAATCGGAGCAACGCCCCTCAAACGTAAGGTCTAAGAATGCGTCAAGTGCTAAGAGCTTCGTTAACATTGCCGAAGAATGTTTACATTGCAAGTCGAATGCCCACTATACCGGTAGCTGCAAGGCATTTAATGAACTGCCATTACAACAGCGTCTTACGACAATCAAGAACTCTAACGCATGCTTCAACTGTCTGCGTAAGGCGCACAGAGTCAAGGATTGCCAGTCAAAGTCAAGGTGCAAGGTGTGTCAATCCACTCACCACACTCTGTTGCACAAATATGTACAAGCATCGGCTACGTCGGGTCCTCAAAGCAGTTCGACGTTCAATCAGCCATCCGTTTCCACATCGTTGTTGGCACATAGTTCAAGCATAGCTGTACTCCCAAGCGCGTTGGTTCAAATCCAGGACAATCAAGGTCAATTTCACGTCGTTCGTGCCCTATTGGATTCGTGCTCAGAAGTAAGCTTTATCACTGAGGAAACAGCAAAACGACTGCAGCTCAAAAGGAGTCGAGTGAATCAAGAAGTCAGTGGCATTTCCGAATCGAAGCAGAAAGTCTCATTCACTACATTTGCTACGTTAAAGTCCAGATCGTCTGACTTTACCTGGTCATCAACATTTTCCGTTGTCAATAGGATTTCAGTCAAGCAGCCACAGCAAACATTTCAGGTGTCGGAGTGGAATCTACCTTCAGGAATTGAACTAGCAGACCCGCATTTCCACGAGTCGAACAAGATTCAATTGCTGATCAGCGTGGATGGATTCTTTGATGCAATTCGAGAAGGAAAGATCAAACTTGGTGAAGGCATGCCATATATCGTAAACACAGCGTATGGTTGGATTGTTGGCGGCAATATGGAAACCAACACCAACATTCAACGTCAGCGATGCTACTTCACAGTCAAGGAAAATCCTCTGGATTTATTGGTGGAAAGGTTTTGGGAAGTGGAAGACTGTAAGATGGCTAAGTCGGAATTCACAGAAGAAGAGCGCCTTTGCGAAGAGCACTTCCGGAACACAGTAACACAGGAACCCACTGGCCGAATACAAGTCAGACTACCATTCAAGGAGTCACCCAGCGCACTCGGAGAATCGTACTCAAACGCACTCAGGCGTTTTAAATCTCTCGAACGCAAATTGGATCGCGATGATCAATTAAGAAATTCATATGTCAAATTCATGGATGAATATATTGCACTTGGCCACATGTCGGCGGTGCATAGCGTAAACCTCACAAATCCACATTATTACATTCCCCACCATTGCGTGTTGCGACCGGAAAGCTTGACGACAAAGCTCCGTGTGGTATTTGATGCGTCTGCCAAAACACAATCGGGTAAATCCCTCAACGATTTACTCAGAGTTGGACCAACCATTCAACAGGATTTAATTACCACATTCTTGTCTTTTAGGTTACATAGATATGCACTCACTGGTGATATCGCAAAGATGTACAGGCAGTTTACTGTGGAAGACGAAGACAAACGTTACCAATGGATCTTGTGGAGGTCAAAACCATCGCATGAGATAGAAACCTATCAACTCAACACAATAACATACGGAACGTCAGCTGCTCCTTATCTTGCAATAAGAAGCGTTCATCACATCGCTGATTTATACGCTGCTGAATTCCCCGTAGGTGCTGCAACGTTGCGCAGTGACTTGTACGTGGATGACGTTCTCACGGGTGCAGATGACATTCCTCTTCTGCAACAAAAAAAGGATGAAACGGTAAAAATTCTCGCAAAGGCTGGATTGCAACTCACAAAATTCAGCAGCAACTCTAAGGACATCACTCCTACATCTGAGAACGAGGTTTTTATCACTCTCGACGATCAAGACGTCACCAAAACATTGGGCGTAGCATGGCAACCTCATCGGGATATATTCGTATTTCGTTACGAATGCCAAGAAAACGAGCCAATCACAAAACGCTCCATACTCTCTAGAATTGCTCGAACGTTCGATCTCTTAGGATTCATTAGCCCTGTAGTCATTCGCTGCAAAATTCTTCTTCAGGATTTAACGCTAAAGGGAATCGATTGGGATGTACCTGTTGAGGGAGTTCTACGAGAAAGATGGACTGAGATACTGGATGATTTAAAGGACCTACATAAACTGGCTATTCCTCGATTTGTGTTCACTTCTCTGGCGCGCCGCTGCGAAATACACGGATTTTCCGACGCGTCTGAACGAGCTTATGGATGCTGCATATACGTTCGTGCTCAACTGTCACATGGCATAGAAGTAAACCTGCTAGTGGCGAAGTCGAAAGTAGCGCCAATGAAGGTGCAATCACTTCCGAGACTCGAACTCTGCGGCGCCCTTCTACTGAGTCGAGTTTGGCGTAAATTTGCGGAGAAGCTAGCCATTTATGTTGAACGGGTCTATTTTTGGAGCGATTCCAAGATCGTCTTACAGTGGCTTCAAATGCATTCTTCAAAGTTGCAATGCTTTGTTGCCAACAGAGTATCTGAACTCCAGGAATATTCAAACGTCATTTGGAGGCATGTTCCCTCAGCCAAGAATCCGGCAGACATCATATCACGTGGATGTCGTGCTTCCGATTTACTCACGAACATGTGGATGAAAGGTCCAGACTTTTTAAAACTTCCTAGCGATGAGTGGCCACAGCTGAAAGAACCGCTGCCACCACCGACAGAAGTACGCGCGAAGGCATCACTCGTTTGCAGCAACACTGACAGCTCCCCACAGTCTGACATAAATTCAATAATCGATAAGTATTCATCCTATCTTCGAATTCTTCACGTAGTTTCTTATATGTTTCGCAGCACTAACAGAGTCAAGCCTGACCAATCGTTAACGGCAAGTCGAACTTTGCCAATATCAGCTGCTGAAATGACCAAGTCGTTCTGGAGAATCATCGCACTGATTCAAGGAGAAACATACGCTAAGGAAATCGCTAAATTGAAGAAAAATCAACCTCTACAGCCTAGTCTACAAGGACTGTCACCATTTGTACAAGAAATGAACATTGATAACGCTATTGTGTGTGTGATGAGAGTTGGTGGTCGCCTCACTAATGCCGAAATGCAGTTTGAAGCAAAACATCAAGCGCTGCTGCCACAACAACATCGATTCACAAAACTCTACGTTGAACATTTGCATCGCAGCAATCTTCATGCTGGACCTAGGATCTTGCTCGCTCTGTTGCGTGAAAGGATTTGGGTGATCAATGCACGAGCCTTAATACGTAAGGTCGTGCGTAACTGCATAAGTTGCTTCCACTACAAGCCCCGCTTAATGAAGCAAATAATGGGCAATCTGCCATCGGATCGTCTGCGCGGCGAACGTCCGTTTCTCATCACCGGCGTGGATTTCTGCGGACCGTTTCTCACAACTTATCGGCTCCGAGGCAAGGCTCCATATAAGACATATGCGGCCATCTTTGTCTGCTTCGCATCAAAGGCAATTCACATCGAGCTGGTTTCAGAATTGTCTACGAACAGTTTTCTGCTATGTCTCCGACGATTCATTGCACGGCGTGGCGTACCTGAACGCCTATGTTGCGATAACGGCACCAACTTTGTTGGTGCAGCTACGAAATTAGCAGAGTTCGAAAAGCAGTTCTTAAGCGAATCAGCCATTGACATAATTAATTTGTACAGCAGATCTAAAGGTTTCGAATTTTGTTTTATCCCACCTAGAGCACCACATTTTGGAGGCCTCTGGGAGGCAGCTGTTAAGGCGGCGAAAACGTTGGTTGTGAAGAACCTAACTAACGCCCACCTAACATACGAGGAGCTGCAAACACTGTTTCTAGATGTCGAAGCCATTCTCAATTCGAGGCCAATTGCTCCGGCTTCGGATGATCCAAACGACATCGCTGCTGTCACTCCAGCTCATCTCTTAATAGGAACATCGCTAACATCCGCTCCAGAAGCTGCACTTCATCGCAACTCAGATCCGCCTGGCAAGGAGTTACGCTACGTGGATAGATGGCAGCGTGTGACATACCTTAAGCAGCAGTTTTGGTCACTTTGGCAACGAGATTATGTTCACACTCTTCAACAACGCATCAAGTGGACTGGAGAGGAGAGGAATCTATCCGTTGGGCAGCTCGTCATTATACATGAAGACAACACACCGCCTCAACAGTGGCTGCTCGCACGAGTAGTAGCTACCATTCCAGGGAAAGATGGAAGGGTTCGAGTTGCCGATGTACGAACGGCGAAGGGCATACTCAGACGTCCAATTCACAAGCTTGCGCCTCTTCCAATAGATTAATTGTTTGAAAGTCGAGTCTTTCAACGCGGGGAGAATGTTGGAGGACAAGCTTAGTTCACCAATAAATATGTTAAGCAATCGAAAGAACTAGATCAATGTAAAGTAGTTTAATAGTCTGGCAACGCTAAGGTCTCTCTCTCTCAATTGTTTGCATTACTCATTCTCCTACCATTCTTGTATCTACCCATGTAAATTTGATTCTTGCTCGCACCGTTTAGCTCCAGCAACAGCTCACCTTTCATCGTCTTCCGAATTCTAGTTACATTATCGCTAACCTCTTTTAATTTCTCGTCTTGGCGTCTGGTGACAAGGCGCAGAATGTCGCTGTAACTGATGTTATCTTGTGGCTGAATGATAATGGCATTCGGCCTTGGCTCACGTTGGGCTTTCTTCTTTTTGACCTTCGGTCCAACCTGCTGCCATTGAAGCTGCTTTTTGGCGGCTGGGGTGGCACTGCGGTCTACGGTGGCACTTGGGGTGGACTCATCATTTATTTGGTCTGAAATATAGAGCTGTTTTGTGGACTGATTTTGCCTTGATCCTCTTTGTTTTTTTTGGCGAGTTTCTGTGCGACACTTGAGGCGACCCTCGCAGTCGTTTTGCACTACTGTTTGCTGGCCCCGCACTTGTCTGAGTTTCAGTCGTGGCGACGCCAGTCGAAGAGCACTGATGTTTCTCAAGATTTTTCAAGACGAGCGCTTGCAACGCTACCATTCTCATCGCTAACTCCTTCATCGGAATATCAATGTGTCGCTTGTCGTTCATCCGCTTTACCAGTTCTCGTGCCCGTAATCCAAGGCACTTCAGCAAGTCTAATGGATCGCTATTAGATTTCTGCACATCGTTTCCATCGGCACCAAAAGTAAAGACACTTGTCCCATTTGACGCCGGAGGTGCAGACGGCGGCGGAGTTCTTGTCAGGGCCTTTCGTCTACCAAAGACAGCATTCTCGTTGTCGTTTTCGCCTCCTGGCGTGCGCGGTTGGAGATTCATTGCATCCGACATCAGCAAGGATGAGCAAGGATCTACCAGGACTCCCTCGGTGGCCAAAAATTTACTTTTGACTAATGAAGGTTATACCGCCTTTACTCGGTCGCCAGAGCCCCTTTACGGGCACCACAGATGTGGGGGGATGGCGGTTGATCGGATTCAGGACCCTTAGCCGAGTGTCCTTTTGTAGTCGCTTGCAATTTGGTCCCTTTGCAGAGTGGTTGCGTCAGAAGACAAAAATAAAAAAAGTTAATTTCAATATATCGACTCCAAATTAATTAATTGTGCTTCTCAAAAGAACTAGTTATTTGGTAGAATAGATTATTTTATTCCATTTTACGCGGCTCTTCTCTAATTAGAGTCAAAAGAGCGCCAAATGAATCACTTTGATTTTTCTCTGCAGAAAGCTTGCAAGCACGTGCTGCAATCAATTAGAAAAATATTAAGGAAAAAGGATTCCTTACTTTATAAATCAATATGAATATTGAAAAGAAAGGTAATTACTTTGTTTATTTGTAATTTAAAATCAATTTGTTTTGTGCGTTTGTCCTGTAGAACCTTAAGTTTGTCTGTTCTTTTATTTTGTGTTTTCCATTCATAAAAATGATTTTCTAGCAAGCTTATAGTTGCTTTCCCTCAAAAATCCTCCAATGGGACTTTTTGTGTCGTGTAAGTTCATCAATTTAGATTCTAAAAAAGTAATGTTCAGCTGCTGACTTGAGCTGAGCGTCGTTCTAGTAGCCTTAAGCCAAGCTGTCTTACTGTCGAAAAAGGCACTTTTTGCAAGAAAATGAGGAAAAAGTGACTTTTTCGCCATTTTCAAAAAATTATAAAAAATACTAGCTAAGAGATATTTGAAAAAAAAATTTTGCAGTTACTATTTAAATTGTTTAAAGAAACTTTCTGCATCAAAAATTTTTTTTTAAAAAAATAAGCCAAACTAAGATGTTATGTGAGCTATAGGATACAGTCTTCCGATGTAGCCAATTTTTTTACTATAAATTCAAAATATTTTTTTAGATTTTTGGGGAAAATTTCATAACGATATCTCAACGGGAAATATTTATGGCCGCGGCTCCATACAAGCCCAACCACTGTGCTTTGGTCTAAATCGGTCAAATCTGTTCAAATCCAAACTCGTTCAGCGCAAATAAATTCAGAATAAATCTATTAATTTAAAACAATATAGTTTGATTTAAATAAATAAATTTAATCCAAAAAGTAATCAAGCTTGAATAAATCTGAGTCAAAAACAATAATTTCCAGCTCCAAACCAGCCTCAGATATACGTTTTGATTTAAATTCAAGTTCAATTCAAATTCAAATTCAGAAAAGCCGTTTGGCGCGAACGGCTGCGTGATACTCGAGCAAAAGTTTGCAGATATGGCACTCCACGATGATCGTAGTGCAGCTCTGTGATGCAGTTTGCACAGCTGATTTGCGGCTGACGTTTGCCAACACTGGCAACGTGATATGCAAATAAGCAAGTGAAAAATGCAAGTCAGTTGCAACAAAAAACGAAGGAGTTAGACTGGGATAGGGAAAGTTAAGTGAAAGCGGGAAAGCTGCACTCACCAAGGAGGACAACCCCCCCTCTACCCACAAACCACGTCCCGAAGCCCGCCTCGAGGATGCAGAACGGCTCACAGCAATCGCTATGGATGCCCCGTAACAGCGGTAAGCACTGCAAAACCTTCGCAGCCTTTGGATAATCGTTTGGACACTTTTCAGGAAAAAAAACACAATGAAAAATCGCGGAAAAAACACTACAGACACCGGAAAGAACACAGAAAATCACGTCCAGCGCGATCAGTGTCTGTGTGTTCTAAAACAGGTGAAATTCCCCATACGTCATGCGAACAAATTGGCATAAGAAATTGTGAGGTTAGTTGCTAAAAATATAAATATCACCGATTCCGGGTAAATGTGGGTTTTCTAACTACAATCATTTGAACAAGAATTAAATACTCTACAATTCACAATATGTTTCAAGGATGGACTCCGCTGGACTCGCTTTAAATACCTTCTTAAAAATTAGACTAAATGAACAATTTTCGTTTGCTAGACTACTTACATTTTAACATTAATATGGGGACACCACGATCAAATCTTACATTTGACACTCACAAACACATAATACAAACGTTACTGATTCGAATTAATTTCAAATATTTTAATAATGTTGCCTTATTGTTTGCTTATTGGCACATTCAAATCGCAAACAAAATGTTGCAATTTTTAAAGCGCGTGCTTTGCAAATGCAACTCTGTGTTTAACAGCTGATTTCTTCAAAGTGGCGCCATCTACTGAGATTTCTGGTATGCAACATTGAAGAACCATCTATTGTTAATGAGTTGCACTCAAAAATATTTTAAATTGGCGACTTTCAGAAAATGGGTTTTGGCCTCACAAAC